>QFDT01008673.1:0-136754 GCA_003315915.1 Macrolepiota dolichaula | reverse complement strand
GCTGCTGCTGCTGCTGCTGCTGGGATTGTTGCTGTTGGGCTGGGGGGGTAGAGGAGGGCGGGGCTGGGGGTGCAGATGGTTGGTGTTGTTGCTGCTGCTGTTGCTGCTGGTGAGCGAAGATGTCCTGGTTATTGTAGAGAAAACCATCGGTGTCCCTAAAGAAAGGACGGAAGAGCTGGTCGTTGTGGTCGATGTGGATGTGGTGGTCAAGCTGGTGGTGGTGGTGGTCGATGTTGTGGATGTCGTGTATGTTGTGGTTGTGGATGTGAATGTGGTTTTGTGGATGAATATGCTGGTGAGTGTGCTGGACGTCGTGAAGGACTGATTGGCTGAGAGGTGATTGGTCCATCGGTCCCACTCGCCAAGTTAACACTCCCGCCCTTATCTACTACCTGTCACACTAGTCACGTCACCACACATGCTTTCCAACCTCAAGGCTCTCAAGGTCGCTGACCTCAGGCGTATCCTCTCAGACGCAGGCGCTCCTGCCCCAGCACGCGCAACAAAGGCTGACCTCGTTGCTCGCATATCAGACAGTGACGCTGCCCAGTCTATTTATCTCTCTCGCTATAACCAACAGCCAGAACAACAACAACCAGAACAACAATCCATAGCACAACCGCTCCCAGAAACTACTCCCCCAGTTCCTACCCCTCCTCTCCCAGCTACAGAAACAGAACAACAACCCTCACTAGCAGACGTAGAATTGGAGAAGCGCAAGGCCCGCGCTGCACGCTTCGGCATTCCTCTCGTTCAATCAGCAGCAGCACCCTCAGACGTATGTCCATCTTACCCTTTGTTCCCCCATCCCTCCAATGCTCATCCTGTTCAGGAAAAACAAAAACTCCAGGAGCGCGCAAAGCGCTTTGGAATAGAACCCCCCCTCGACGCAGAAGAACTCGAAAGGCGCAGAAAGCGCGCAGAACGCTTCGGCACAACCGCCCCAGTCAGACTTTTCTTCTCTCTCACCCCCTCCTTTACCTAACTCATTATCCTTCTCTTAGGACGCTTAACCACTTTGTACCAACTTGAATTCCAATACATACTCTCTTGTGCCACCCACTCCCAGGGTCCTTCCCTGAAAGGCGACTGATCAGTTCCCTATGCATCTGCCCTCACAGCCTCGCTCTTCCTCTATTCATGTCTTCCACCACAAAGTATACTGACATGGGCTGGCCAGAGGAGGATGCCCTTTGGAAGTATTCATCCTTGACAGAGCCCCTCCTCACTTCAGAGCTCGCTCGTCTTTCCTTTGCAAAATCAATCTCAGATACAGACTCCCTATCTTTTCAACCCTGTCCAAATCCAGCCAGTGCGAACCAGGATCGCTACTCTGTCCAACACTGGCACTTACCCGATGGTCTCTGGACATTCCATGCTGTTTTTGATGGTGCGTCTCCATCCTCCTCTCAAAATCTAGTCTTCCATTCTCTTCTAGGCCATGCTGGCCATACCACTGCCGATTATGCTGTCCAAGTTTTACCCGAGCAGCTTAGACGGAACCTTGAATCCATGCAATCCCGCCACCCAGATCAGATATCCAAACTTCTCGTCGACTCCATCATTGCCTTTGACGATAGCATAGCCCAGGACTTCCTCCGTCTTGTCCCCGACTCACAAACCATTGCCCGAATGACGGATGCCCAGTTGCGTTCTATCATTGACGGTCTCGAAGCTTCCCCAGAACATGACCGATCTATCAAGCGATGTATGCATGGTAGTACCGCCCTCATCGCCCTCCTCGATCCGCCCAAACACAATCTCTGGGTAGCTAGTCTTGGTGATTGCCAAGCAGGTGAGCCTCCCCGCTACACACTTTGACAATAGCTCACCACCCCCAAGCCCTCGGCCGCAAGGGCAAAGATGGAAAATGGTCGACCTCTTTACTCAGTGCCTTTCATAATGGCTGCGATGAGGCTGAGGTTCAACGTATCCATCAGGAGCATCCAGGTGAAACCGAGTCTGTACATAACCACAGAGTTCTTGGTGCCATCGCTGTCACAAGAGGTTAGTTGCATGCTATTGGTTTCCAGCCTCCACACATCCTCACATCCAATCATAGCTCTCGGTGATCATGAATTCAAACTGCCTTCTGTCTTCACCGAGCGTGTGTTCGCGCGCACCAATCCTGGCTTTTCATTCTCAGCAACCAATCTCCATGACTTTTTGTCCCGCAATCACACGCCCCCTTACTTGTCCAACCGCCCGGATGTTCGGCACGTCAGCCTAGCTGATCGCGACCAATCACAGGAGATCTTTCTCATTATGTGCTCGGACGGTCTTCTGGATTTATACTCGGGCCAATCTGAATTGCCCAATAAGTTGGATCAGCTTCCAGAGGTTTGGTTTGATGCCCTCGACAATCGTGACAAATCATTGGATGCTTACAACAATCTCGCACTGGCTCTCCTCCGTCATGCCCTTGGGGGTAGTGACACAGAGAAAGTCTCGAGGAACATAACGGTGGAAATGGGATTCAGATGGATGGATGACACTACGATCCTAGTCCAACGGATCTAATACATATACCGCTTTGTAATCAACCTGGAAAAAATAGAAATATATGAGTGTTATATTACTCAGTCTCATTTGTTGCTCGCTACCCCCCACCATGGCTCAACTAGCTCCTAACAATCAACCACTCTACACTTGTTTGTCATGTTCCATTGCATTTCTCTCACCCGAGGAGCAGCGTAAGCCTAGACTTCTGGAGACCATTTGCTTCACCTGCTAACTACACCTCAGGCGACCACTACAAATCCGACCACCATCGCTACAACATGAAGCGTCGTGTCGCCGGTCTACCCCCCGTGAGCTTCACCGTGTTCAACCAAAAGGTTCTGGATCGCAAAGAGGAGACCGCGATCATGACTTCCTCAAAAGGTTCGGTCTGCGAAGTCTGCAAGTAAGCCATTTTCATCGCTGCACTCCTCGATACCTAATGCTCTCTTAGTAAAGTATACACTACAGAAAACTCGTACCGCTCGCACCTTCAATCTAAAAAACACAAGGAGAATGAAGCACGCGCAATCCCTAAATCTAGAACACCACCACCTCTAGATTCTGAGCAACCGGAGCCGGAGGTTACTCCACTCAAGGGCACGCAAGAGACAGCTCTTGTTGATATAGAGAAGAAACTTGCCTCCCTCGCTGTCGATGATGAGGCAACTGAAGAAGATATCAATCGCACTATAGATGAAAAGATCGCAGCTGCCCGAGCCCGTCTTTCTCCCTCTCACTGTTTATTCTGTCCCCATCAATCTGCCGGTCTCGAGGACAATTTGACCCACATGTCCGCTGTCCATTCGTTCTTCATACCCGATGCCGAATACCTTATCAACATAACCGGTCTCATCACCTATCTCGGTGAAAAAATTGCAGTAGGAAACGTATGTATCTACTGCAATGGTAAAGGAAGGGAGTTCCGCACATTAGATGCTGTTCGCAAACACATGGTTGATAAGAGCCACTGCAAAATCGCCTATGACACTGGAGACGAGCGTCTTGAGGTTTCCGATTACTATGACTTTACCACTTCATATCCAGATTTCAAACCCAAAAAGAAGCAAGTAATCGCCGACGGTAACGAGGAGTGGGAAGATATTGATGATGGAGAAAATAATTCTGACGAGATAGATGAGATTGTGGATGAGGATGAGGATGAAGATGAAGATGAAGAAAGCCTTGATGATCAAATTACCTACGGCGATTCACATCTTGAGTTGGTCCTGCCCTCTGGTGCGCGTATAGGCCACCGGTCAATGAGGCGTTACTACGCTCAATCATTCCCCGGTGCCCCGAGAGGGGGGAAAGAGGAAGACCCGAATTCTGGAGCCGCTCTTGTTCGTCGATTGTTGGCCGACAAGAATTCGGCCCTGGTTCCTCGGAGGGGAGGTTTTGGCGCATTTGGTGCAGGAACGGACGTGATCAAGGCGCGGAATCGTGGAGAGGCTCGAGAAGCTGGCCGCCATGTCCGCGAATTCCGTGACCAGCGTCGGCGAGAAATTTTCAAAACCAAAGTCGGCTTCAAACACAACAACCAGAAGCACTTCAGAGATCCCTGTATGTCCTGTGTCTTGCCGATCTTCCCTTTACCCCTCACTCACTCTCGTCTTCAGTGCTTCAGTGATTATGTGGTCCTTTTTTTGTTCATGCGGGTATTTGCGTCGAGTTACATTACGAGTTCAAGAAACAATAGATAGCGATGAGATAACGTTATGACTAGCAACCCAAGCCATGAATCATGAGTAAGCTGATAGTCTCCGATAGGGTATATAAAGTATGTCCAGAACACATGAAAACGATATGAGCAAGAATAAGAATAATTCATGTCTAGTACAGATATGCAGCTGGAACTATCCCTTCATGTCCTGTACGAATGTCACGAGCATACCACCATCTAATAGGAACGATTAAGTGCTAGTCCCCAAAAATGCTGGATTTACTTACGCATGATCCTTGTCATCCAAAATTTCAATCTCCGCACCAGCTTGTAATGGGAGTTCACCTTCACCATCGGGAACAAAGTCGTACCTGACATGGGCAATGCGACTGTTCTCCTCTGGCAAAAGCCCTCCGAATGCATCAGAAGGCGTTTCTGCTCTAAGGTAATTGCTGGCATCTGGGCCGAATGGATCTTGGTCTCCATCTCGACTCGACTTTTCTTCTTCCTTGTCGGCATTGTAGTTACTGAACGGACTGGTTCCCAAGATAGTCGTGCGTGTCGCGGCGTTGATATGCTCGAGCAATGACGATGGTCGGTGATGAGTGGAATCATCATCCTCTTCCTCGGCTGCGTCATACTTGAGTTTGTCATCGCGCCGGGAGAAGAGAGTCCAGAGGATGCCAATTAAAGCCAGGAGGAAAACAACACCAGCAGCGATGGCTATGGAGATGAGAATGACAACGCCCGTTGCCAAAAATTCTGCCATGAGAAGTCATGAGTAAGTAAAGATTAGGCAAAAGTGATTAAAATAGAACGTACTACGCTGCACAAAGCTGAATTTGGCGAACGAATGGAATAAGGACGCAATGAAGCCTGCTTGTCCACTGGCAGTGGTTGATACAATATAAGGAATGAATGTCTGCCCGTCAAAGAGAACAGAAGAAGCATTGCCATTGCTTGAATCCACCAAAGTCCCTGATATCATTAGCATGCGATCGGGCTCTATCACCCCTTGTGCAGCATGTGTATCTTGTAATGGCACCATTGTAAGTTGGGATACCGCAGTGCTTGCATTAAGATTAGTACCTGGGATGAATGTCAGCGTATGCGAAGGTCGTATTCGCTGTTGGACCCACCAAGCGTTGACCAGCTAGCCCCATTCCAGAATGTCAGGAAGGTATTCGAACCATCAATTCCCCTTTAAAATGATTAGCGGCGATGATGGCCCGGGGAAAAATGATTCACCTTCCAGCTGCGAAAATACTGCTGATATTACCGCCATTGACCTCGATAGCAGTAACGGGACCAGGAATGTTCGAACTTGAACCCAGAGCCGTCCAAGTAGAGTTGATGAAATCAAACTGGGCGACACTAGCCGACGTGCTGCCCCCAACCGTAATCGAACCTCCAACAATTAGATATTCCTGATTGTTCTGATGAGATGGAACGAGTTAGTGAGCAGTACAGTGAGGTTCAACGTCTGGACCTCACCCCTGCATATGTGACCGCAGCAACTTGACCCGAGATTCCAGCACCGGGAGCGTTCCACTGGTTACTGCTTGTGTCGTAGACACAGACAGCCTCACAACGTAGAGACCCTGCTTGTGTGAAGATGCCAGCAACAATAACCTTGCTGGCCTGGGAAGTGGATTTTGTGATAGAGTGCACAACAGCAGGTAAACCACTGTTGGCTTGCAGCGGCTGGAGATTTGTGAGATCCCACTGCTCATTCACCAAGTTATAACTAGCCAAGCCACCGGCACTGGTGCCGGGAATGTTAAATTCTCCACCAACAAAGAGGCGATCACCATCAACCAATAACGCGCGAACGGTGCCATTGATCTGGGTGCCACTCAATCCAGTCGAAATTCCAGTCTTGGGATCATAGAGCAGAACGCCAGACGCGGTAGTGCCACCTTCAAAAACGTGAGTGAAGTTTCCGCCAATTATGGTGATTTCTGTGGAAGATGTGCCGTTCGTCCAAAAGGCACCAGAGAGAATGGCTGGCGCAGGAGCAGGAAGTACTAAAGGCAATGTCGCGTTCGGCTGTGCGGGTAGCTGCCGTTTGAGTAGATGGTGGAATGAATGAGTTGTCCAGGTTGAACGAGGTATATACGAGCGGCGACTGCTAGAGGCGGTAGCGCTGGCGATGGATCCGCCAGCCGACAACGCGAGCTGAACGGGATTGACTTTTGGTCCATTACGATCGCCGTTCTCGAGCATTACGATACCACTGGCACCGAATGTCCTGTAGCTAACGATATTACCTGCAAGCCACTGCTGTGAAGTACCATTGACAATGAAGGATAAGTCACCGGAAATAAAACCACCACTGGTAGTCCAGGTGTTGGATGGCGTATTCCAAGCAGCAATACTGGACACGTCATTGTCACCGGCAGAGGAGAAAGAACCAACTGCCTGAACACGTCCGTTTGTCGAACTCAAACCAGTGACGCGGCCATTGACTCCTGAACCAAGCGCTGTCCAGACATTTCGATCGATCTCATACGCGACAATACCTCGGAGACGTCCGTTGGTTGTTCCCGCAGCTGTGTCCAAGAATGCACCACCTACATAGAGGCGGTTTTGGTCGATCAGCAAGGCGGATACTGGCCCATTCAGACCGTTATCAGCAATGGAGACCAGAGCACCGTTCCTGAACATCACAATATTTGATGCACCAGAAGCAGTGCCAGACGAGAGGCGGAAATTGCCACCAAGAAAAATGATGCCGGAAGGATGATGAGCGACGGCCGTGATATTGGCACCATTGAGCGCACTGGGATTGCCCAGGGAAATGGCAGTATGCATTTGGAGGCTGATGTTGTCCAATGTAGTTAGGGACGAATTTGGTAGGATTTGAGAGGCATCGGCGGCATTGTTACTCGCGGACCGTGGCCATTCAAAGAATCCGAAACCGCGCTGCATACCCTGGAGTGAACCGTCGGTGGAATTGGAAGAAGTTGAAAAGTTGACAGATTTAAGGACCAGCTGGACGCGGTCAGCGACGATTTCGTATTTGCCGTTCTGACCTGAGCCCTCTGGTTGATCGGCCAGGGTCATGGTAATGGTTGTGACGAAATCGGGGCCAGAAGGCACAATTGGCCCACTGTAGAGAAGAACAGTAGCGTCGTTGGTATTCCGTTGGGAAATTGTGCTGACTGATGGAGGTAGTCCATCTCCTGGGAAAATAGTTACTTGAACACTCGTACGCGAGTCACAATCTTGCAAGTTGGTACAGCCTGGTATCAAGAGGCTGACGTCATAGTTGCCCGCAGCGGAGACATAGGGAATCCATGTGAAGCTGGGACCAGAAGCTGCTGGTGTTCCGATGTCTACATCGGAAACAAGGACTGTTTGCGTGGTTCCCGCAATGTCAGTATTCGCGACTTTGACCACCCAGTCCCCGTTCCGGGTAATGTTAGAAGGACTAGGGGCAAAACAGGATTTAGCGTTGTCATCATCAACTGAGGAAGCAAAAGCTCCAGAGGATAACAGCTGAAGGATATGAAGACCGGGACTACGACCAGTAAAGCCAGATAATTTGATTTGGACACCAGTAATAGGCACGATGGAATCAAAGAGGAAGTCCTGATACAAAAGGGATGAATCGGTTGATAGGGGGCAGGGATCTGTGCACGTTTGGTTCTGGCCCGTGACAGGATCAACGTAGGAGAGTGTGCGGACTTGATTGTCGGGAATCGTGGTGACGCTAGGAGAGATGTCAACGGTCGGTATGCTTTAGATGATACGGAGCTTACCTGAAGCTGGTTGTCCCATGATCAGGTTGGAAGGTGTTGCCAAGCCTGACACCATTAGCAGAGATAAAGGAAAACGCTCGGACAGTAATAAGCGGTATCCCATTGTCAACCGCAAACCAGGAATTTCCAGGCCCATCTGGTCCAGCCGGACAGAGAATATTCTGTATGTTGGTAAAACCAGAGTCTGCAGTAGAAGGCGACCCCTCGACTTCTGCACTTCCAAGTGGAATAGGAACCAAGGAGGAAGAAAATGGTGTAGCACCTGCGGAAAACGGGACGCTGGGATTGTTTGTGGTATTGAGGGAACCGGTTCCAAATGCAGTCACGAAGGAACCTGCGAAAAAAATACTATTGCTGGAAGAGTTTGTGGTGATGGAATTGACCCTCGATTGGGCACCAGAAAAACCCTTGAACGGTGGAGGGCTCCAAGCCTGAGAACCAGTGTCCCAAACAGCGACAGCAGAACCAGGAGAGGTAAAGCTACCACCAACCCAGACTTTTTTATCCTGCTGGTCACAAAAAATTGACCGGATTTCGCCATTGGGGGAATTGGACGCAAGGGAGGAGAAAGAGTTGTCGGACTGATCATAAGATGCGATGTTGCTAGCAGAGGTGTCTGCGAGGGAGGAAAAGGAGCCAGCGAAAAATGTGATGCCATTGAGATCGCAGGCTGCATTAATCCTTCCTCCTGAGTTGGTCGAGGCGAGGCGCGTCAGTGAGCCGTCGGGGGACCGAGAAAAGAGGGTCGAGGAGGTTGGGTCGAGTGCAACAGAGGAGTTTGAGAAAAAATCAAACCCAGCAAAGGCGCCGGCGAGGCCAACCTTGCCCATGCGGTCAAAGTCGACTTGAGGGAGAGCTGCATGAGCGTAGAGGGCGTAAAACGCGATGAGGAGAGGGATACGCGAGGGTAATTGAGGCATTGGTTTGATTTGAGTCAGAGAATTAGGGTATACATGCAAGATAAGAAGAGGAGAGAGCGACGTGATAGGGAGTGGACAACTCGAGGACAACGCTGTTCAACATGCTGGTTACCACTCAATAACTATATTGGGTTATATATTCCCACGGTCATCTCTATTTACTCTTCACAACAAGATCACCCAAGTCCGCCTGTGTACCAACTCCCACTAGGAACGGCGATGCTTGATCAAATGACCTGCCAATTATTAGTTTTCAGCTGGAATGAATTTTTTTGTCCCAAACTCACTGAGGATAGCGGTAACGGTGCACCGGTGGCCGCTGTGCACTCACAGTCAACCGGGTGGTCTCGGCCACCATCTCCTTTCGTGCCGTGTTTTTCGCGCCCAACTCCAGCCATTGCTCCGGGGGAGTCGTGTACATGGCAATCCAACGAGTGAGGTAAACATTCTCTCCAGGCTCTGGGGCATACTTGTAGGCGACTACAGCAAGGCCACCAAGGATAAGGGCATTACGCCAAAACGGTGTTGCAAAGTCTGGAGAGTTGTTTGATTGAGTAGTGTTTCGCAAGTCCACGCGGCGACTGACCTTCTTTGGGAAAGCTATTGTGTTGCTCGCCGTGACTGGAGGAAGCATTTCTGCGCCATGGTGCAACGAGTTGTCTACGAACGAGGCCGAGGGAACGTGCTCTAGCGAGTGACATGAAGGATAATAGGAAGAGACCGGCGCTTGCCGGGGGCCATTTGGCAAATCAACAAATATCTCAGGGTCCAAGCAAAATAATAATTAATAGATTATATTAGAATAAGCTGGCAATCTCCTCAAGCTTCAATCTCTCAGTCCCTGTTCCTCCTCTCTCGCAGCATCTCCCGGACCTCCACGGCTGCCCGCCTTGTACCAACACCACCAGCCCACCCTTTCTGTCGCAACCACCCGACCAATCGCGGTGTAAATGCCGCCGTAAGCCCCACCCGTACAGGCAGAAACAGCGTCTTGTGTACCGTATAAGCCAAAACCAGCATGGCCCAAAGACCCTCCGACCCTCCCGAGTCGTGATGGGTTGCCCTATCAATCTCATCGAGCCCCGGCTCTGCAGGTTTCGAATGCAGCATGTCATGCACAAGATTCTTGGCCTGAGTTGCAACACGGGACACATATTCCGCTCCAAGTAAATTAATCCCTACAAATGCAACACCAAAATCCAATGCGGAGAGGATGAGGTAAACCCCGAGAGCGTACCAGCCGTACGACTTGATCAAGTGTTTCAGGCGCTGCGACAGCGTCGAATTCTGCGGCAATGGATCTGAAGATGAATGGGGCGAAGGGGGTGGTGAATTGGTGAGCCGTGCTGGAAAGTGGTGAAAGAGTCTCGAGTTGGTAGCGCGAGGCTGGCTGGTAAGTATGCCCCGAGCTCCCGTGGTTGTGGGGAGCAGGGGTGCAGTAACCCTGGGGACGACTAGTCTAAGGACATTCATGCGAGGGAGGATGCCACGGACGACGGGCAAAGGCATTTTGGAGGAAGAGAAATATCAAACGGCGAGTGCCGTTCTGACAGCCAGCAACGCAAGCCATCATTTGATCCCGGCGCACGGCCATCCAAAAATGGCAAGTAGTCTCCATCGATTAATGAAAATTCAAAAAAATTATGCTGTCCCCAGGCCCTCTTCTACAAGAGTTTCCCAGTAGAGACTCACTCTCAATTCCCGTATCTTCTCCCTATTACATGCATCCGGTCTCTATTCATACTTCCACAGACCTTTCTCAAGAGCGTTGACGGATAGAATACCCAAATGTCACCCGACAACATTGACGACTACCAAGCGTCTGGTCCATTCGAGGGTCCTGAAAAGCTACTTGAGATATGGTTCGCTCCATCCGCCGCGCTCGTGTCTGGCCCTCCAGGCGCAAATGGCAAGACAGGTCTGCGCCAAGTTGACCGCAAAATCTGGGAAGACATGCTGGATATCGTCAAGTGTAAAGTCCTCAGCGTAATGGAGGGTCTCGAGATCGATGCCTACTTACTGAGGTTATATCCCCCCTTAATTCACGAATTTCTTCTCACTCATACATCGCACCTACCTAGCGAATCTTCTTTATTCGTGTCCCCACACAAACTCATCCTCAAAACCTGCGGCACCACGCTCAATCTTCTTGGTGTACCCCGCATATTAGAGATTGCTACTCAATATGCGAATATGCCCTCGTTTTACCGCTGCTTCTATTCACGCAAATCTTTCATGTTCCCGGAACGCCAAAAAGGCCCCCACCGCGATTGGAAGCAAGAGGTCGAGTTCCTCGATAATATCTTTCAAGGCGGTGCCGCCTATACTATCGGAAAGGTCAATGGGGATCACTGGCTGCTTTACATGGCCTCTCAGACCAACTCCTTCGCAAGTCCCTCCATTAGCAGCCAGCTCCTCGCCCCTGTGTCCCAGCACGTGCCTGACTATACCATCGAAATCCTGATGAGCGACCTCAGCAAAGCATCACGGGAGTCCTTCTTCTTCAGCGAAGAACTTGCCTCTAAATCTCCATCCACACTCGCTCTCGACATATCCCATGAACTCGGCATCAATGACATATTTCCTTCCCATCTTACCTCATTGGATGCCTATGCTTTTACCCCCTGCGGCTATTCTTCCAACGCTCTCATCAAGTGGGGAGATGAACCTCCCCCAGAATCCCTCCGTATACCCTCCAATCACAATTTGGGAGAAGGCTATTTTACCATCCACGTGACTCCTGAAGAAGGCTGGTCCTATGCGAGTTTCGAGTGCAACGTTCCTTTATCTACCTCTCACGATGGAGAGATCAATACAAAGATGATACCAAGCATCAAGACACTTGTTCAACGCGTTGTATCCATTTTCCAGCCCGGCCGCATTACCCTCACCCTGTTCATCTCGAACGACGATGATGAATCAGGAAATGCTATTGAGGATGCCCAGAGAGCTTTCCGCGCAGCATTAACCCAAGCAAAACGTGACGGGCACGAATTTGCTGCTGCCGGTGACTGGCATGGAGCTTACCGTAGGACGGATAAGATCAACTACGAATTCGGCAGTTATGATCTTGCCTTTGCATCTTTTGAACTTGTTCCCCCTGACTTGTGATACTTCTTCGAACTTATACACGAACCCAAATGTGATTTATTGCTTAAATACCTCTTTTGTAACTATGATTTGTTGTCTGTATAAAAAGCTAATAAAAGACTGAATGCCTATGTCAGAAACCAAGGCATGTGCGCACAGTTTCTTGTATTGGTCAAGAATTGTACACTTCTGTGGCAAGCTACTGATACACACGACATTATGCTACTGTATTATGGATATAAGAGTATGGTCAGAAAGCAAGTCAACAACGAAATGGATTCAAAATAAGACATAAAAATCAGTCCTCCCGCTTTACACGATGCGCGTCGTGCCGGTGCTGGATGGTGCACAACGGACATAATCGTGCATACATCTCAATGATCGGCCAGGTAATTGAACCCTAAGTTGAAGGTCAGTTATCGTAGATTAGATGTGATTATGGCAGAACGCTCACGAATCCAAGCTCCTTGACCTCCACAAGCATTTCAGGTGGCGGAGCATGAGACCTATGCGCATAGCTCAAAATGTCGTACACCTGAGATTGAAGGGGAAGGCGATCAAATGTTTCGTCACGATCGCTCTTCTCGATTGTGCGTGCGGGGTTATCTGCTGTTTGACAGTATTTCCATCGCAATTGCTCGAATTTCTCTTCTGACATCTTATACACTGGATCTCGCGGCACAAGGATGAGATAGTACCGCTCCGACCCGCTGCACAGCCGATTGAATAATGCCCACGTGCGGGTGCGCTCTGAGAGTTCCCGCATGTCTCCTCGTTGTAGACACTTTGCTATACGACCATAGGCGTCGGACGATAAATATGTCGTTTCCCTAAGTTCGATTATCAGGCTGTCCAAAAACGCTCTGAGGGAGGTCGTGAATGCATCTCTAGATGGTATCTCTACCGAGTTCATCAATCGCAGGCGGTGTGTGATGAACGCAGGCAGTGGCGGGAATGCTGGGTGATTCCACGGCTCAACTACAGAGCTGTTAAGGATAACCGCTTGCTCTGATGCAAATGAGCGGGAGATAAAAGGCGCAGAATTCGAGCGTGAAATGACAGGTGGCCCGAGTGGTTTTGCCGCTTTTGACCCGGCGAGTTCAGCGGTAAAACGGCCAGTATGAGAGCGAGGGATTTCCGAGTCCAGGGGTATGTTGTCAGATGCAGGTGGTGAGGGCGTCTTCTTATCATCAGGACTTCTAGAAGACGAAGCAACGTTTTGTCCATAGAACGTGTGCGCAGGGGTGGCGGGCTGGCGGGTAGCAACAAAAAAAGGATGGTGCGCCCCGCTCAGGTCTTCGGGTCCGTTCAATGTCATTGTGTGATCCATTGAAAGTTTATTACGTTTCTTGGGAGTATAATTGCACTCCATCTCATCTTGTTCATTGCAATGATTGCAAATAGGGAGATTTCGATCGCACTGAAGAGAATCATAATCAATATTAACAAAATAATACGCATACGATGCTAATCGCCGACCTTAAGATTCTTGAGACGGCACCGATCACACCTGGGAATCCCTCGATGAGCTGGTGTGGGCAAAGGAGTATACTTACACTCTCTGCCTACAGCCCATGAACAATGATTACACGTTGGGAGTACCCTATCGCACTGTGTGTTTGTTTGAGACTTGAGAGCAATGCGCCTCTGATACCGAACACACCTTGAGATTATTGACCCGACAGTGGTCACACCTCGGTTTTCCCCGATGTCCAATCCAAAGGGACTGTCGCGCCATGTACACCTTTGGGTTCGGTATCCGGATGGTTAATTGATTATCATCCACAGGAGAGTTCGCTTCTTCGCCTTTTAGGGATGAAGAAGCCATAAATGGCAAAATGAAAGTTTCCGGGGAATGTGAGCTCGAGAGAGTGCCTAGATATCATGTGTATTGGGGTGAATTTATTAGATTTCTTCTCGACTCCTTCGTGGGCCATTCGAGGGGATCTACGTACCACTCTACTCCCTAGTTAACGTACCGAGCCTAATGACTTGATAATCACAATGTTCCCAACCGCTGCGCACAACAGAGGCCCGTCGGAACCCAAAGTCTCCAAGGTGATCACCTCAGGACAAATGGCGCCAGATCAAGATTAAAACAGAGGTCACCCAGAGAGTTTGAGGTTATTTCACTTCCAGAGAAGAAAAATAGAAAGGCAATATGAGTACAAGAGGTCTGAAAGATGGTCGATGGAGCTCTGAACTTGAGAACCTTCAGTGCAAACCTGTGACGTGACATCAGGGTGACGTTCCCCGATTTGTATAGGATTCCCGACAATCATATATTAGATTCAAGAGAAATATCCTTTTCTAGACCTCAATGAGACAGGGCTTGAATGTTTAAAAGCAAACATATCACGACAGTTCGCCTAGTGAAAGCCAACTGGATACTAACCATATTGCCGATCCGGCTGGCTATGCAGCCCAACTTACCATTTATAGACAACGTAGTTCAAGACCAGGAGTCATTGGTGGCTCGGAGTATGCCGGGTTTCTTCTTTTCGAGATCACAAGGCAGCGGAAGCCGCGACTCAACACGATACTTCGTTTATCAGCTTCGGTGCTCTCATGGGATACCATTTCATCTATGCTTCGGTGCCTTTCTGTGAAAGACAGCAGTTTGATTGGGCTGCCTCCCCGAGTGTGGAAATCTCCAAATATCCTTTGACTGTATCATGATATCCTTGCCAACCAATTAAGGGGCGACTTCTCTGAACTTTCCCTTCTAGCGGACTGGATGCGTCGAACATGCAGGCTTCCTCTGAGATTCTACCCTCAGCAATCCCAGCACCATGTGGCTGAGAATCGAGAAGTGCCTTCCGGGCTATGTGCCAACGTGCGAGTCACCTCTTTCGAGCTATGTGCCAACATGCAAATCACAAGCCTTCAGGACTTGAATTCCCTTATAATGCACCCTGTGCTCTGCTTGAATTACCCTGAGTAACTATGTACTTGAACTATCTTGTTGCCACGTTATACCTCGTCGCCCAAGCTGGTGCTCTCCCGGGTTTTCTACACCGACGAGCAGCCGATTTCATTGATCCCCGCGTCAATAGTGGCTCAATGTTGGATGATGGTCTGTCTATTCTACTTTCTCGCCTTGCAATACCTCACATCGGACAGCTGGAAGCGGTGGCGGGGAGCCACTCAATGTACTAACATTCGCTCAGGAGTATAATCCCGTTCTAACGCCTTCATTAGGTCATCATATCAGGACTCAGTTCCCCTGACGTGCTCACTGATTCTGGCATCGTCAATTTTGCTAAAGCCATCGGGTTGTGAGCAGCCTTCTTCTGTCTATGCTTTGTTTTTATGAAGCTTTTGCTAGTTCTACGGAATGCCTCGGGATTCACATCGGAGACCCACAATCGGCAAACCTTGGTGATGGAAACGGACCACAGAACCAAACGGCAAGTGTCAGTCCATTATAACCGCTTCTCCTCTATCTAAATACTCTACAAGATCGAGTTGCGCCAGGATTATGGCGACCCTGATGTTGGTACATGTCTTGAAAGCCTGATAGGCGGAAACCACTTTCGGTCCGTGATAAACCAGTGTATTGTTCTTTGTCGATTGAAGCAAACCTTGCGCAGAGTCTTTCGACAAAATGGCCCGTTAGCACCCACGGGTGCATTGTTCTTAGCGTATGTGAGATCCACTGGCTATCAGAGTTGTAGCCCATGACTCCCATCTCTCGACAGAGTCTCGCAAGAAGAGGTATCAGTGATATTACTTTGAGATCACACACCCGTAATCATGCTCTTCCTAGCCCGCTACACAGAGTCACACGATTGTGCCAGATGGATACAACCAAGGTATCGATGATGAGGGTTTTGCGTTCACCTACTGAATCCGTGTTTTTAGGCCGTAACAATCTTGTCGCTGGTGCTATCGGTAGCAGATCCTTTGGTGGCGTGAACTATAGTACAGTTGCCCAGAATCTGACTGACCTTCTTCCAATCGGCTCGAATGGGTAAGGTGCAGAGTGATGTGTTCTGCTCACAAGTCTAAACAACCTTTGCAGTGTGAACCACGGAATCGCCATCGACGGGATAGTGACCCTCCTCACTGTTACGATTGTGTAATTGTCGATCACAAGTAGTATTCCTATATATGATATACAAGAAAGCGTTACATATGAAATTGTCATCTCGTGAATAACTATGGGGCATAGTTTAATGCGGTAATCTACAAATTGCATAAAAAGGTAGGGCGGTCTGCAGTCGGAATGAGTTGGGGAGGGAGACGCGATTGAACACACTCTCAGTCCTCAACAACGATAGACTCAAAATCTGAATCAGTGTCCTGACTCAACGCGTAGCGACAGATGTCCAGGGGTCGCCGATCCTGAGCCTGGCGTTCTATCAGGGTTCGTCGTTGAACCCGATCCAGGATGTGATCGAGAGTTTGGAAGTTGTTGCTATCTTCCGCAAATTTACGATGCCTGCGGCCCTGGATATGCTGCAGAATAAATGTTAGCAAAAGAAGACTAGAAAAGTTGAAGATAGATCACCTCTTTGAAATCATCGAATTTCTGTCTGCAGCTCTCACAGTATCCGGGCTTACTTCCTTCCTCACGTTTTGGCAACTTGAGAGTGTTTGTGCTCTTGCTCTTTCTCAATACTAAAGATCGTGGTGGAACATCCGCTGGCGGAGCCATTACATTCGCACGGGTGGCTTTTTCTTGAGGTTGTTTTCGCATGACGACCTCTAAGCGCATTCTCCCGCTGAGGTTAGACGGTATTTGTAGATTACGAGACGTATAGTTGGCGGTCGAAGTTGTCCCGGTAGTTGAAGTGATACCGACACTATTCCCTGATGCGGCCATATAGCCCATAAGCCCCGAGGCGAGGTATCCGGATGCATTAGTGGATTCAAAGACATCGCCGTCGCCATCGTAATCGGGCCCGAGATTTTCGAATATATTGGCGTTGCGCAAGTTGTTCATCGAAACGGAGCGCCGAAGATCACCAGGCTTTCGTGCCAACAAACGTTTATTTGACTGTTTTTCCATCAATTGTTTCCTAAGGAGGATTTCGCGGCGAGACCTCTCCTCATTCTCTTTACGTTCTGCTAGCTGCTGTCGTTCCCATCGCCTTCTCTCCCTATCGTCGAAGGGTATGAATGGACCACGCGCGTGCGGATGGCAATACAGGGTAGGCCAGGGCGGCTTTTCGCCCTCGCGCTCCTTAAAGGAGGGATATTCGTGAGCAGCGATTGTCGCGAGCTCACCGTGCATATCTTCTATAAGGACGAAGTGACTGCCACGGGAGAAATAACGGTAGTCATGCCGTTTTTGCGTCGGATCGCGTTCACTCAGTCCATGAATGCGCTCTGACTGCAGGAGTTTAGACAATGTGGGATTTCGCTGTTTCGAGGCTGAGGTGAGGGATGTCGTAGCGGCTGAGGGTTCCTCAAGGCAACGAGATAGCACGCTCTCAAGTTTTGTGGTGGACCAAATCTTGATATTGAATTTTAGAGCGTTGCCTATCAGATCTGTTGGTTCCTGGTCTTCCTGTTGACTTTGGTACACGGTAAGCTGAAACCAGCATACAGCACCCTCCAATATACGTACCGAGACCGTATTTTGACAGGGCTTTTGGATGTTTGGACAGGTTTATTCGACGCCCGGCCTTTATATGTGTTCTCCTTTTCAGAAGCAGCAGGTTGGTTTGGTATGGGACGATTAGATATCAAATGCGTTGTCTCTCGAGAGAAGAAAAGTTCGAGTTTCTGTTACACTCATGAGACAAGAATCAAGGAGGGGAAAGGACGACAACTCACCCCTCCAAGGTGCTGGATCCTCGATTGAAACAACTCAAGTTGATGTTGACTTTCCATAGACTCCGTATCGAGGTGAAATATCCAGTGGGGGAATGCACGGCAATATTTTTCCTTGAACTCCAACCGTTGCTGCTCCCGTTCTGCCCTTTGTTGCTCCTTCAGCTTTAAGTTCTCGGGTTTCCGATCCTTCTTGAGGAGAGGTTGTGTGTTGTTCGACGTGGCCACTGGTTTGTGTCGTTTGATCAATGACCCAAGATTATGGGCAGTTGAGTCTGGAGATCTGGGACGTTTGGACAGCTGAGTAGACTTGAGGTGGCGAGCGGGGGATGGTGAGGGAAGGAGGGATTGTGGTGGACGAGTAGCAAGTGGTCTGCGGTTGACGGTGGTCATTGGTAAACAAGAAAGAGATAATTAGAGGGAGAGAGGATGTGAGAGTCGCGTATTGAAGTGTTCGTTGAATGTGACAGCCAAACACAAGCACGCGCATCAGACGCGTGACGGACTCGTGATATCTGTGATGCGTGGTACCTCTCTGTGATACTCATACTGCTGAACAACAATGGCTGGTTATGCAACGACCCGACATCATCCAGGCCAAGGTCCTACAAAGGACAGGATCACAGACTACCACACCACTCTCTTCCGCCGCCTCACCTGGGAGGGTACTGTTCCTCTCGAAATCCGCGTAGATACCAAGGAACTCCCCGCGAACTCAAACAGAGGTCTCGAGTGTTATTATGTTCAGGCTCCTCGCGTCAGCTATCTACCCCTCCTCATGCCTGAAATCCGCCGGTATCTCATGGATGTTGTCTTTGACGAATCTGCCGCTGCCAACCTCAGAGAAGAAGACTGGTGGTTTGAAACCGAGGAAGGTACACTGCTCAAATGGTGTTCATCTCTCCATTCGTCGACATGAGCACGGCACTGAACGCAGTCACATAGGCATTGGGCAATCGGTTTGATATATGACAATCACACTATATCTGCATCTGTCCGTGCGGCTGCATCACACCGCCCGTCCTCTCAGTCGTTGCCCTTGCGAATAATTCTTCATCTGGTCTCTCCCCCAACGGAAAAGCTTATGCTAGCACCCTCTCAAGAGGCATGCAAACAGGCTTATATGGGTCAGCTCAAGGAAGCTGACTTTATTCGTTGGGGCAATACCAAACGTATCACTGGTCTACGGAAGGCTGAACAGGATGGCATATGGGAAAGCATCAAAGAACGTATGTCCATCTTCCTCCTTGGAGAGCTCTCTGAATAGGGATGCTCACTAGATAACTTTGATGAGTATTGGCGTATCGCATCCAAGGTGACACCTGCCGCCACACTTGCCCCCTCACTAGGGTCCCCAGGAAACACTTCAATGCATGTTCGGCCACCCTCCATCGATGCGGGGGGCGTCCCTGAGCGTGACGGTGCATATACCGTGAGATGCGTTCCAGTCAGAATCTACCTCCCAGATGGACCGTTCATCCAGGAACTTGTTCCGCCACTCCTTGATGATGGTAGGCATCGCCTCCTTGGGCTTTCCTATAGTATATACCATTGAAATCTCCTTTTGACATAGGCGCACCACACACCCTCCACCACTTCCTATCAACCCACCTTCCCTTGTTGTTTCCCCCGCGTCCGACGTCGCCCGCGACGTCCCGGGTCAGCCCAGCAACACAGCTAAATACAGAACTAGCTTACGCATTGGTGCAGGGTGTTATCTCACCACCAGAAGCAGAGATGGCATGGCTGGGAGCATGTCTCGCAGGAGCTGATGGCTGGCTTAATATCTGTATCGGTGTGACTTGGAGCTGATCTCTCTTGGTAGTTTGTCCTGCATAGCTCATTCTCCTGATCATTGCTGTACATATTCTGTCCGATCTGTTACGCTGTCCCAAGTAATAGGACATCAATCATCGCAAAATGATACCATACAAGGCGAGAAACAATGAATCCGGAAACGACTTTTCCAAAGATCATAAAAATGTCTGTTCGAAGAAGTCTGCCTAAGATCCTTAATACCCCAAACGAATCACCTTCAGCTGTTCATTATCGTGGTCTTTTGAGTCACGGTGGTGACTCGAACTGAAATGATCGTAGAAGCTGAAATCCGATGATGTATGTTGCGAAGAACGGGAAGAACGGGGGAATTCATCATCGATCATACCGTTCAAGACGAGTTGTAGATTCTCAGCGTGCTGTAACCTCAGGAGAGATCGATTGAGAATTAGTGTTGTCATTGGCCAAACAAAGCTGGGGCAAGTCAGCGGAGGCACCTCAGACACACAAGAAACGCACAAGACGGTCATCAAGACAAGTTCAGGTCTGCGGGTAGCCGTAAGACTCAGGTTTAAAGCCCGGAACAGTGATAAAGCCTTCCATAACAATCAGCGAGGAACAATTGGTGTAATGAAAGAACATGCCATAAAGAACGTGACGCCATCCCGGTGCAGGGCATTTCGGAGAGGCATGTTGGCCTGTCTAGGTATAGAAAGTGCATTCCACCATGTAGCGATTAAAACTGCGATTTCAAACACCATCTAGAGAATTGGGGTTCACTCGAAGTAAAACGACCTTGCTGAACGTACCGGCGCTGCGCACACAACGACGAGTTTCGGTGTCGTCTTCTTCAGCACACACATGGATAATGGGGACAAGAACGTGACACTATCTACTCAGTTTCCCGTCAGTAAATCTTAGAAGCAATCATACGATGAAAACAGACCGGCCAATTCAACGAGGGAAGCCACCAGTGTACTAGTCGTGACCCCGAGACTGATAGTGAACCCAGCAGTCAATACCCAAATAACAATCTATAGATCCATATTCAGACATTCAAACACGGGGTACGGGCAAAAAACATATCTGAGGACTGACACGACTTTTATCCCAAAGGCTGATGACCCGCAAGAGAACCAACACATTTGCGATTCCTAATGAGATGACTGACGTCATTGCGATTGTGCAAATTATATTCCTGCACCTGTTGGTTCGATGAGCCCTTCCCCATGTAGTTTCAGAGGTCTACATACGTCTATTCTCATATGGGTACCTTTCATTTGGCCATTGAGAAGTTGAAAACCATTCACAACACTGACCTGGTCACCGAGAGGCCCCCAGAAATGATTCATTTCTAAATACATTGAGCCATCTCCGAATTTTGTGTGGTACGGTACACTCACCCCATGCAATAGAAAATAACGCTGTGGGAACCAAATAACGGTTGAAAATGAAAATGTACTTGGTAAATGACGACGGTGCGGGCCAAATGAGATTTATTTCTGGTATTGAGCCCGCGTTACCATGCACGCCTCAAGAATCAATGAAGTGCGTTGCCTACCGGATGGGAGTGTGAGAACATGGTCATAAACAAGAGCGACGAGGCCTGCTCCTGTAGACAGGATGATGTAGGATGGTGACATGGGATATAATAAAACATACCGCTCAGATAGCGAGTAATAGTGGCGTAATGAAAGAGAACGTCCATTCCTAATAACCTTGTGACTAGAGCATGAGGGTGTAGGGGCGAAGAAAGGTCGATGTGGACGCTGTCGCTATATACTGATGTCCCAAGGGAACATTGTCCCAGAAATGTCAAGGGTTACTAACAGCCGCTGGGAAATTTCTGAATAGATGATGGACTGGATTAGACGTGATGTAGATGGGGAGGTGTCCATGGGTTCTTGGTGTATGAATCAAAGGTAGTGTGTGCTTCGTGCCGGAAAATACTTCACAGGGAATATCGGGATCAATTATATCTATCCTGTTGATTCTCCTACACGTCGAACATGACAATTTGTTCACCCCCTGTCCTGTCAATCTTCAGAAGCCGCTTCGCAACGCAGCCGTAGACGATGCGGGAACTGTTGGGATGTGATGGGTTGTTCACACCATCCGTGCGAGTAACTAGAAGTTCCTTTACGTTGCTCAAGGGCAGCGAATGGTTTGTCGGAGATGCCAATAGACCGACCAACAGTGTCGCAGTCAAGACTTGCTGAAGTGATGGTCCATCATCGACAGCTGGTGTCGATATTTGATCCGAAGGAGTGACTTCTTGCATGCTTTCTAGATATTTGCTGTAAAGCGGTCAGCTGCCGATAACTAGTGCATAAAACCACATGAGTCTACTTGCATTACGTCTCTCGTTGAAGGCTTATCATGTATTTCAATGGCTTTCGTAGCGGCGGCAACAATAACTAGGTCGCTCATCAAATTCCATATTTTGGCCTGTAGCGCAATCATGGTCAAAAAATAGTATAGAAGTTAGAAGACATACTACAATGATTTCAACTCTTCGAGTGATCGTGATACCAGGTGTGCCCTTGACTTCTGGTTTGTTGCTATTCGGCGTTGGAATATGGGATGCTGGAGAGATTGCATCAACCACTAAGTTTGAATCTCGGCTACGGACGTCCAAATCATTGAGTCCTTCGTGTGGTAATTTTGGGGATAAAATTTCATCTGTAGCGAGATCTGGGGGATGAAACAATCGACGCCTGGGATCCTCGATGGGAAAGTCTACGACCGTGTCCGTGAAGATGTTAGGAGTCGTTTTTGATATGGCAGGGCTAGCGGAAAATGAAATTGTGCTGATGTCGGCGAAGTCTACATGCTCGTCCATTAACAGACTTTCGCCGCCGAATTTGAGGGTGCGGGTAGATGCCGCCGGGGTATTCCAGAACGCATCTTCGTCCGCGTTTGGTTTTGAGGAAGCGAGGGGTTTGTTTGTTATGCTCTTGTTCTCCCCAAGATCAAGATGAGACTTTTTGACCTTGGCAAGGGATGATCGCTATATACAAAGAGACGTGAGTACAACCAGCTCCTGCAAACAAAGAGTGATCGGCAAACCTTGTTGATAAGTTCACTTAACTTATCACGTAGATTGCGGATATGTTTTTCCTCTTCCTCCAGTTGGACTTTATAATCAGGCTCTGTTGAAGTTTTCACCTGATGGAATGAATTGAGGAGAGTTTCTGGGATATCAAAGCGATCTGCGTACCTCCTCGAGTTGGTACAGACTATCGGTGAGGTCTTCAATGCTCTGCTTGAGGATAGGAATCCGCTCGAGAATTGCCTGAACCTGTGCTTGAGCCCGGGGCATCGGACGGATAAGTTGGCTGCAAAAAAGGTTGAGGGAGTGCCGTTTACAGACAGTGGTGAACGCGCACTATCGGTCCATGTACTTCATTGCCGCCTTGGCATAGAGCTCGGGTTCTGTGTCGCGGCCCCGCGATGCATCATCATGGCGAGTATTTGTGCGCCTGAGAGGGGTAGCGCCATGAAAGTTGAGTCTCTCAAACTCAAGGGGTTGCTCTTGGGCAGAGATTCTTTCCGGTTGGACGAGAGAGAAGAGGCCAAGCTCGGACGGGTCAACATCTCGAATAAGGTCCCCGAGATGACTATGGAGGATGGCGGTGGTGAAGGGACCTGTGGTGAGGGCAGACGGGGTGATATTTCCTGCAAGGTCCTTTATGGTTTTTGTATTACGGTCGAGGATGTCGATGTGATCAGCCAAGGACCGCATTACGCTTGTTGATTGTGGGATGATGCGCCTGTCTGTCTTCTCTCCCTCCCTGGCGCTTATTCTATATCTCTTCTTGGTCTTTCTTTTCCCCACTTCCCTGTCCACAGGCTCCCTGGCACATATCCGCAATTCATGTGGGAACCACTGCCTCTCATTGTCTATGGCTATGCTATTCATCCTCTCACACCCTCCAAGCGCGATGCACGTCTGTCTACCCGCAACAGGCTTTCCACTGTGACAGAAGCCTCTGCAGACGACAACTCTATCGTTCTCAAGGATGTTGTTTCGCTTGAGGTTGGAGATGAGGTTTACGCGTTCGAGAAATACACACCCTCCGTGAAGGACTCTGCTGATGGTCCCTGGTATCGAGGGTATGTCCTCCGTTACACCTCGACCTCTGAACTCATCCTTTCTTCCTAGTTATGTCGTTTGTACAACGAGGCGACCTCCAATTTCTTGGTCAGATTCTTCAACATCAAAGCCGTCCAAATTGGAAGAGCCTCAACAGGTCTTTATTGGAATATTTCCGGCGTCCCATATCTTTGTTCGCGACGAACTCCCAGATGCTGAAGGTCGTCTCCCAGAGCTCGCTCATTCGCTCTCCGGAAGATCAACGCTTGTTCCATCCCATGTTGACAAGGCCAGTCTTGGGATGGAATCCCTCCTAGAAGTTGAGGAAGCCACCTCAGAGAATAATTTTACTAGAAAGCACTTTCGAGTGCAACCCCAACCTCAACATGAAAGTCTCACCAGAGGCCCCTTTCCAGTTTATCCTACCAGCATTCGCTCGACCAGCATAAGATCCGTTAGCATCAGATCTCCATCCCCTGCATCGTCCCAGCTCGACAGACCCTTACCTCCTCGACCATCACTCAAATCTGGTGATGACACTGCTTCAGGTGCTCGTCAGCCAATTATTGATGAGATCGCATCCGCGCTGCGCGAATGGCATACTCTTATGTTCCACTACTTGGCGAGACGAGATTACAAGCTGTTTCATATCGTTCGTGAACACATCGAGGCTCTGCATTCCGGTCGGAGACAGCTGCTCGCGCAGACGTTGAATGCCGAGGAAACCGTAAATATGCGTAGGGAATGTGTTATTCGTCTTGTGAGCGGGAATCTTGTCCAGGGCCTAGACGTCATCGTCCGACATCCAACCTGGGGTGGGCTAGTCAATGTGGACATTGATAATGTGCCCGATCCAAGGAGCTGGATCAGCGCAGTACGCATGTATGCTATGCAAACTTCATTGGCCTATCTCAATGTACAGGACGAGGTGGAGATCAGGCCTTACCGTGCAAGCACCGACCAGTTTTTGTCAGGCGCAACGCCAACGCCGGCGAATTCTGCATTCCCCGAACTACCCTATCTCCATAGTAGAGGTCGCTCTCAGTCACAAGTTGGGCTCTTGAAATCTTCAGCAAATAGACAATCCGCTGCTAAATTTTACCACGTCTTCCTCGATCTCCGGGCGTTCGTTGCTTCGCCTTGTGCTCCGGGGGAAACGGCTGAACTTTTCTTCTCTTTGTACAAGAAACAAGGCACTCAGTTTGTAACGGAGGATTTCTGTGCTGTGCTCAATCACAATGGTGTACTCGCGCGTGACCCCACGGACAGAATCCGTACACTATTTACCGATCTTGCTTATTCTGACATTCAAGATCCTATCTATCTTGTTTGTCGGATCGTTCGAAACGGCTCCTTTAAACTAGGTTCTAGTGGTACTAATGGGAGTGGGGAAGGTGGGAAGCGAGGATCCGAGGTTACAAGCAAGGGTGATGTTGGGTGGGAGTCTAGGAATGGCCTTAGCACAAATGGGACACGAAGTTACAGCAACGGGGACTCAGGGAGCTTCGTCAGGCGTCCATTCGGCTGCGCTGTTTTGGAGCTCACCCAGCTGAGCAAGATGGCGGACCAAAATGAATCTTCATCGCTCAAGGAGTACACAATGCCAATATATGTCCCAACAAATGAGGCTTCCTTCTCGATGATACACCAGAGTATCATTAATAATATTACAAAGGAATATGATAAATCGCCCAGGTGCGTACTCTTGTCTATTCGTCTGTGGCGAAATGCTAATCGGATGTGTGTAGAGCCGATATGCTTGCCGTCTCTGTGAAAATCTTCCGTGGTGATTCTCGAGCGGTAGTTAGGGAAAATCCATCCCTCCTTCAGAACGTCCCACACACTCTTCGATTAGGCTTCCCGGACGTCGTATTTCCAGGCGACGAACGAAATGAACTTTATATCAAGCTCTGGTGTGGTGATTTTGGTGCTTCACATACAAGCTCAGGGAGGATCAGTATTAGTCGCATCCCGGCAGGAAACGTCCAGATTTCTACGGAGATTAGGGATCACAATGGACGGACAATTGAGGGTGTTATCTCTCAGGGTAGTGGTGAACCCCTCCTGTCCCATTTCCATTCCATGGTTTTCCATCGCACAACCGAACCGACGTTTGGTGAACTCATCAAGCTCAAATTGCCACCGGACGAAATGCCGAAATGGCATCTTTTCTTCACCTTTCGAAATCGTACTGGCCGCGAGAAGAGCGGAAACAAGAACTCAGACAACCTGGACCGACCATTCGCTTTTGCTTTCCAGCCTCTTTTCCCGGATTCGAGTGCTTTTGTTGAGGATGGTAGCCACACATTGGTCATGTATAGAGCTGACAAGCTCAACCAACTGGCACCGGACATCTACTTGACCGCACCCTCAACTCTCAATGTCGGGCAAAAGGCAGATCAGCTTGCTATTCCCCCGGAACTGCAACGGCTTGCACCTCCTCTCAGAGATACTCTCACTATACGGAGCTCCTTATGCTCCACAAGGTTCACCCAGAATCCAATTCTATTCAGGCTTCTGAAATGGGAACAAATGCCTGACAAGGAAGCCCTATCCACTCTCCTCACACGCTTTACATTTGTCGGGGAAGGAGAGATTGTAAAGTTTTTACGGGACATTTTTGATGCCCTGTTTGGAATCCTCATATCTCAAAATAACCAGTCTGGTGAGATGGACCTCTTGGTCTTTAACGCCCTCGTGACCGTCCTCGGAATTGTCCAAGATCGGCGCTTCAGCAATTTCCAACCCGTCTTGGATGTCTATATCGAACAGCATTTTACTTGTGCTGCTGCCGCTTCCCACATGATTCATTCAATGAATCGCCTTCTTATCAACCCGACCTCAGAGGAGACCGCCCCCAGTCTACGAGCTGCGCTCAAGGTGTGGCACTACATCTTTAAGTTCATCGCCCGCTCTCGTGAGCTGCAGAAAGCCAAGGAAATTGGAATGGGAGGAGGTGCTACAGCCGAACATCTGGAGACTACGTTCAAACGTGAACTTCGAGCTCATCTTTCCGAGGTCACAAGAATGATGTCGATATCCTCCCCAGCTATCGTTGGGACTCAAACAATAGCCCTCCAACATTTCACTTCGATTCTTCCTGAGCTTGAGAAGATGTTCACTATCGTTGAGCTGGTCTCTATTGCTACAACCTTTGCAAACGCCGTTACTGCTAGCAAAGGGAAAATCGTCATTTGGAAGCTTATCATGTATCTCCACATGGTAAAGGGGTTCTTGTTCGACAACGCTCAGTCCCGACCGCTCCTAGTTGGAGCCGTTGTCATCTGGATCAAACCACATTTCGGACGCTATGACGAATATGCGCATACTAGTTCTAATGATTCTGATATCGCTCGCGATACTGCCCGTCTGACATGGCTAGAAAGCATAAGGCTTTGTATCACAATTATCGCCGTGATGCTTGATAAGTTTCAACAGAATCTAGTCAACCCCGATATTCGAGCGGACAATAGGGAATATCGTCAGGAGCAAGAAAATGTTGAATATCTTTTGCCCTTGCTTCCTCGGTATGTGAATACTTTGATTCATCAGCAAATATACACTTAGCTTTCTTTCAAGATTGCTCGACTCTTACCGGGAATTGCAAGCACCTGCCTCTCTTAGAGTCATGGAACAAATGCGGCCACAACCACAATCGACCTACAAGCCATTGGTACCAGTGACCTTCCCCGAATCCTACCCATTTTCTTTGGTAGCGACCTTACCAGAAACGCCACGGTCGGCTGGAGTTACGACTCTCACACCCAAAGGGGTTGACGATATGTTTAGTCCAGCACTAGGAGAGACGGCGGTCGTTTTCCTTGTCCTGATTTTAGCCTTGCCAGTAAAGGACATTCTCAATTTCTTGGAGTCAAGCCTGGTGATAGAAGGGCGCGAGCGATTTATCTCATTATTGTCCCAGCTTTTCAAGGTTGCCACCTCTATCCTCGACAATGATGCATTCCCGAGGACATGGTTGAATATCAACATCTTGGCCCACAAAGTTTTGATTAAGATGATGGAACCCGTCGCAACCATTCTCGAGAAAGAGTTCATCCCTCCTCAAGAACAGGAGTCCGATTTCGATTCAAATCTCTGGAGGGAGTGCTTTTACATGCTCCTAAGACTGCTCTCATCCGACCAGCTCGTGATTGAAGAGTTTAGTCCACAGGTGCGTGCGTATACCAGGTTGGAATACAGACTTGGACTTACTGTGTTTGGTCCTCAGAAACGCCGAGCTGTATGGAGACTGGCTGGTGACATACGAGGGGAAGGAGCTACTATTCTTCTCAACTTATGGCAGGGTTTGGGTTCATCTGAGCTCGGTACGGGACCTGAACCCCCGATCCGCTATGGGGTAGGTACTGATTTCAAGTTTTTCATATGTTGCACTGACCGGGCAATCATAGGGGTATCAAGTCTACCTGCACTCATTGGTAGGACATGTAGTGAACCTCTGCCTCAGTCACCATGACCAGCTGCGTAACAATGCTGTTCAGATGCTTTTTAGTATGATTGTCACTGAATATTACCAGTCCGAACACTTTGACGGGATTGAAAACGAGCTGGTCACGAGGCTTGATTCGTTGTTCATGTCAGATAGCAAAGGAGATGATATTTCACGAGCATTCTTCATCAGCCACCTGCGCCATCTCTTCACCACCCCCGATGTAGACGAACAGCTCCGCGATCGAGTTTCCAACTTCTTGGATTCGGTCGATCTCTTCTTGGAGCTCTTGTTAAGCGTACGAGATTTACCTGAAGGCGAGGAGTTCCAAGACGACCGTGTTATGGCAACGGTAGAGCGATCTATTATGGAAAATGGATGATTCACGCTGACTGTTCATTTAGCTGAGACTCATGAACTTCATTCGACGGATCGGAAGAGATGAGATTTATATCAAATATGTCCATCAACTCGTCAACGTAAGTAACACCCACCCTATTGATATTCACACGTGGCACCTAATGTTACCATACACAGATGCATCTGCAGTCTCAAAATTACGTCGAGGCGGCTCTGACCTTGAAACTCCATTCAGATCTGCATGAGTGGGATCTGAATTCATTTGTAGGCCCGATGGAAGATCTTGGACTGCCGCAACAATCCCATTTCCATCGAAAAGAAACATTATGTCTCTTGATTCTTAACTATCTCGGTAGGTGTCTGTCAGCTGGTTGAAATCTCTGTACTTAAATCTGTTCAGGTCAAGGCAAGGCCTGGGAGACAGCAATTGAGATATGCAAAGAACTGGCTTTTCAACACGCTGAGGTTACCTTTAACTAGTACGTTGTCAATTCATCTTTGATATGGTTTTCTTTATCGAACTCTATGAAGCTCTCGTCTGTCCGAGATACTCAGGCACCAAGCGACATTACTGGAGCATATTGTCACTGAACAACGGTATTATCCCGACTATTATCGGGTCACGTTCTATGGCAACTTTCCTGCTGCCATTCGAGATAAGCGCTTCATTGTGAGTATATTATCTCACTACCTGGGTATATTTAATGGAAACTGGTAGTATCGGGGATATGAATGGGAGAAATTTGGTGCTTTCTGTGAAAGGATGCTAAACAAGCATCCAGGCGCCCAGCTGTTGAAAACACCCGGAGATCCACCAGTGGACATTCGATTTGGCAACGATCAATATATTCAATGCACTGCTGTCACTCCGGAACCGAATCGTTCCTCCCCTATCTTCACTAATCCGGATGTGCCTCTAGCAGTGCGGACATACTACGAACATAGGTATATCAAGTTCCGTATTATACTTTTCTCCTTCTGACCCGTATTATCAGTGCGATCAACCTATTTAGCTCGTCGCGACAGGTGAAAAAATCAGCGCGAGATGGAGCTGAGGAGGTGTGGCATGAAAAGACATATTTGACCACAGAAGAGACTTTCCCAACTGTTCTTCGCCGGTCTGAGGTTGTTGGTGTGGAGATCATTGAGATATCTCCCCTAGAAAATGCTCTGAACGAGGTGGAACTTAAGACCAAAGAGCTGTCGTCCTTGCATCAAAAATACCAGGCGCTCGCGAAGACTGCTCAACACGTCTCGACTAACGCCCTAGCCATGTCATTGAACAGTGCGGTTGATGCACCGTTGAATACCGGCATTGCCTCATACCGGCAAACGTTCTTCCACCCAGATTACCTAGCACGTAATCCCGAGAGAGCTGAGTTGGTGGAGAAGTTAAGGATAGTTATTGACGAACAGGTGAGGAACAAGATTGAATCTTGTAGTGCAGTCTAATAGCAGTTGTTAGGTTCGCATCATTGACAGCTGTCTCAAGCTTCACGGACACCTATGCCCTCCGGAATTCATTCCCTTCCACGAAACACTCGAAAAATTCTTCAAGCGCAATTTCCGGGAAGAAATCAGACGATTAGCAGTAGACGTTCCTGATTCAACGTCACCCATTATACGGTCGCCTGGCCATCAATTCCCATCACCACAAGGCGTGCTAGTGGGTGATCCAAGCCGTTTTGTTATTCCACCCTTGCAAGTTGGTGGTCCAATTTTAACACCCCCACCCCTCAGTCCACAATCACCCACAAGCGCGAGCAACACTACGCTCCCCCTCCCCAATACCAAACAACAGACGCCTCTTCAACGACATTTGGCCCACCTAGCCCGGCACGGTATTACAGGCGTTGCGTCAGCACCAGGGGATATGGTGAACAGTGACACCATGTCTGTGGAGTCACCACGCAATTCCTTTATCAACGTTGGTAACAACACCAACGCGATCCAGAGTACCTCCACAGCGCAGGTCTCGGGTGCATCGGTTGCTCCGTCATACATTGGGAGCATTGGATCATTCTCTCTCAAAGGACGGCTTTCGCGATTTGGTAGCCTCACCTTTGGTGGTCGTCGGAACGCCGCTACATAACCAGTGGTGTGGACTTGTATCCCTATAATTTCATTGATGCCATTTTTGCTTTTTTTTCCAATACCTCTCTCTGATCTTTGGCGCGGACTTTTGCCTGTATTATTGCCTCTCTTGATACCATGTAACTTATCTCCTATCGTTTCCTTTGTCACGGATCATGGATGCTTGGCTCTCGCTTATGCTGGTGAAATAAAAGCAATTGAATATATTCTTCATACCATCATTGAATCGTTGCGAGTGTGAATCTGTTATACAATAATTACAGACGAAAGTACCAATTGAATGTAGTAAGGAGTACAGACGTTAATCACGTTAATGATCATAAGTATTCGAGTAGGCTCATGAGAAACCCGACACATGAGCGGTAACAAGGTATGAAGGAAGAGGCCTGAATTTTACCTGAATACAATAATGATATTGATAAACATAAAAAGGTTGCGTGAAGAACAAAGTGAGAACAAAGATTGCTCAAGAAAAGTTGAAGCCCGCCCTACAGACTACTTCTACTACTACAAGACAAGAGATGACTCGTGGACGAATGTCTAACTATTACAAAGAATCCAATGTGGAGATGTACAAATAGAGGGAAAGGGTTGTAAAGGTACTACAAGGTGTACTCAAACTGAATAATGTTCGGTCATTGGGCCCAACGCGTCATCTGTGATACCGTTGAAAGCGAAGCCATCGTAGAGGCGATAGTCATATGACGTAGGCTCACTGGTAAAATTGGCGACTGTCGAATTACCCGAATCCATACTGTCATAGGTCGACAGAATGTTCAACGCATCCAAGCCGAGATCATTCGGCTTGAAATCTGCCCCCCAAGAGGCGCACGCAGTTTCAGCGGAATGGGTTGATTCTATGCCATCGACTGCCAAAAGGGGATATACCGATGTGGCGGGCGAAGTGGTGATTGGACTTTCCGTGGGTGAGGAAAAGGTGTCAGAGCCGGAAGAGGGGGAGATGAAGGGGAAATCGTCGGGCAACGACTCGTATTTCGCCGGAATGGGGATGGGGTGACTACCGGGAACGATAGCATCAGGTTTATCTTTGTACAAGGGCAACTTCAAGCCGACGAGATCCGGTGTAGAGGTTGTTGGTGTCTCGATAGGAGTGGACTCTTCGGAATCAGCTGCAGATGTCGTGTAGATTGACTAGAATTTTTATCAATCAATGTTGAGCGAATCACCGACACTGTGACTCACATATTTGGACAAGATTTTCTCCAGAGCCTGTCCAAGCGAATTCCATTCGAAAACTTTGAGATCTTTTTCGATGTTGCGGGGCTTGGGGTCCGGAAACTCCATGATACGCTGGAAGAACTCGCCAAACCCGGGCTTGTGTTTCGAAACTGTCGTGGGCCGGAGACCTTCCAGATTGCGCCGAATTCTATTCTTCTCTTCCACGGGAAATTCGCCATTGGTAAGACGTTCGAGCAAGTAGATGACATCGACAGAAGTGACAAAGCACGTTTCAGTTTCCTCGCGGTAGATGCAGGATATGACGCTATCATTCTCGCAAAATGCGTCCTGCCTGATGGGTTCACAGGAGACGATAAGCCTTCGACCGTCCTGGACTTTGGAGAAGCGAACAAGGCGGCGGCCGGCCTGTACTTCGGTAGAATCCCAGCCTGCGCATATACTCGATAATGGAGTCACAAGCTCGAGAATGGGAGTCTGCGCATACAGGTTCTCGGCAGAGTCACCAAGGGTGACATTCTTGGTACGCACAAGGCTCTGTGATTTCATGCGCCGGTGGAGTCGTAGGTTCTGTTGGGACGGACCGATATTCGTTGGGGAGACGGGGGATTTAGAGAGCTGACGATATGTGGCGGAACGGCGTCGAAGAGAAGTAGTTTCCGGCAAAGAAGAAGGGATGTGAAGACTAGGTGGCTGGCGAAGGCTATGATCCTTGAAAGACGCGGGAGCTGGGAGACAAGGGTTAGCCAAGATCGCTAAACGAATAGAGATGACCAACCAGATGACCAATACACAAACTCTCCAAAGGTGACAGAGTCAAGCACCTCGTTCTTGTCGTTTAGCGCCTGGACAGACAAGAGTACTTTGGAGGGAAGTTGAGGATCTTGCGGAGGTATGCTGGCATCGAGCTGCCAACGACCGTACGAATAATTGGGAAGCTCACGAACTTTGGTGGCAATGGCCTTTGGGCCGACGACGAGACGAACGTAGAGGGCATCGTTAACGTCTGGTTGGAAATGAATGCGGACAGTGATTGGAACGCCACGCTCGCCCTCGGAAGGGGTGTAGCCGAGAACATGAATAGTACCAGAGGGAGAAACGACGACGTTGGAGGAAGCAGCGGGGTCAAAGTTGAGGGAAGAGAGGACGGTTGGGTCAGCGGTGGAGGGATATGGAATGTTGTCGAAGAAAGAGGAGTGACGAGAGGCGGAGAGCATGGGGAAGATTGTTGTTGTTGTTGTTGTTGAAGGAGAATATTCTCCAGCCTCACCCATATTTATCATCTCCCACAATCCACATCCGCCTCCTCGCCCTTATGTCATCACAACAATGACGCACAATTCCTGCCTCGATCTTTCTCCTATCCCTCCCCCCCTCCCCGCACACCCCCTGTCCCCTCCTTCCAAGCTTTCTATTCTCCACCACCGCTCCAATTTTATTACCAGCTGGCTCTTGTGTGTATAGAGTCGTATTGCTTGTACAGACACTCGTGGTCTGTGTGGTGCTACGGAGAGTGTGGCATCTGAGATCGAGAATTACCCAAAACGGCGACGAGGGTGGACACACAGCCCAAAGAGGCAAGTCGACCCTGGCTGAGGCGGTGGAATCATCTGCAGCGCGATCCACTGAGATCCACGCGCCTCCGTTTAAAGATAATTGCTTGATCCGTTTGTAGTAGAAAACATTTCCATTTGATATTCCTCTGCGAGCGCTTGATAATATCCCCACCACCCATGATCACAAGGCCTACTGGTATCGCCGGCAAGTGAGGTGTCTGGGCTCCCATCGCCCTTCTTCTCCATCCTTCCACAGACGCACCACTGGCGGGACGTGCCCCTCTACAGATAGCACTCGCCCGCACCCAACGCACTGCTCAACAAACATCCGCTCGTATGAGCACAGCAAACTCTAGATACCGTCCAGGCCCATATGTCAGCTTCTCACCCATAAACAGCCACATCCACTAACCATTGCGCTCTGGAATGAAATATTGGGGTGCGAATGCAGTACCCGCCCAAATTGTTGTGACAAATTCTGATAAACCGTATAATCCGACTGCAGGTGCGGAGCTTTCTATCCAGTCCAACTCATCAGCCCTTTCCCATTCCTGTGCCTGACAGCCGCCACCAACCTTTTCTCGTGGAGCAAACGCAGCCATGTTTTCGACAAGAATGCTTCCATGGCCGCCGTGATATCCTACCGAAATATACACCGTCACCACATCCGGTATTGTGAACCTAAGTACACTTGGCAAATCAGTCTTGGACTCATCCGCCGTCTTCCTCCATATCCGTAGTTTTCCTTTGTTTTCCATGTTGAATTCCTTCACATAACCGATCAGCTCTTCCGCCGATAGCGTCTCGACATTTCCGGCTGCTGGCGGAAAGTCTCGTGCTTCTACTGCCGCTTTGGATATGTAAGGCTGAGGAGAACAAGGAGAGGATGGCCGTCTAAGGAAAAAGTTATTGTGTACAAATTAGTGTTCATCCATTTCAGGGCGCAGATCGCTCGATAACATTCAAGTGCCTCGGAGCGACCGCTCACCTCCGCCTCCGGTTCTCTCTCCGAGGGTTCGAATGAATTTCAGTCCCATCATTCTTGAGACTATCCTGTGCATGCGATAGCGCTTGTTGTATGGGGGCAGACCGGATTTGCTCCCCTATTTCCTTCAGCCGTTGGAATTCTGGCCTTGTTTGTCCAGCAAAAGGAATATCGTTCGACACCGATGTTAGCAACGCGCTGGGTATCTGCCTTAGATCCTGAAGCTTGTTATGCAATTCCGTGAGTTCTTGTATTTGTTGCTGAAGAGTGAGGAGGTCGGGCGCTGTGGTAGAAGAAGACTCGGATTGCATGGGAGGAGTGTAAGTGAAAGAGGTATTGTGCCAAACAAGAGTACATAAAGGACGATACATTACTAGTCAGACCATGTGCCTATGCCAACAAGACCTCCCCATTCGGATGTCACAAAGCGCCCCAAGAAAATAAAGACAACAAGGGGTGCAGTCGATGGTGAATTGACTCTGAAGCAGTGTTTGTCGGTCATCTCGCTGATCTTTAGAATGAAATCTTGGATTTGAGGCGTTACCACATCTCCAGATAACGTCGACGGTAATGTGGATTCATAAGACGACAATTCCACTCTAGTGATCTGGGCGCACGTTCAGCCCGCCGAGGCACAAAGCGTTCGCACCACACAAACTCACTGTTGCTCCTTGCTCCAACCAGGGTGCCAGCTCAAGGACCTTGAGGACAGTACTCTCATGTCCAGACCCATAATCACCTTTTCCCAGCCAAAGCGCAACGTCACCCGTGTCGTCGCTTTCGCTGCCCTGGCCCGCGAGAATGCTTGAACAGGCGAGTGACTCGGCTGCGAGACCAGCTAGCACAGGGAGTTCAGCCAAATACTGCAGGTGACTCTGATTGGGGGGGTGTACGCCTTGTGCCTTTGGAGGGAGAAGGAGGAGATGCTGTGGGTGAAAGGTGGAAAGAGAACCATCGCTGTCCAAGGCGCGCTGAATCTCTGCGAGAGAAAGGACAGTAGATGCCACCGCATTCTTAATTGAGGGGTCTATATGTGCAGAGATAGCATTGACCACCTGGGATGCATCGGATACAGTGATAAGGTCCATACAGAATGTGATGCAGTGATAAGATCAATACAGAATGTGTGTGATGCCGTATGTTGTGATGGATGTGATGTACCATCCACGTGAGGTGACGTCGTGACATTGCCGAAAATTACGCAGCCAGCGTTTCTCGTCTCATCGTCTCTCGTCTCTGAATGCTGCGTTCACTTTCACACAATGCGCTGGCTCACAGGTCATTTCATTCTTACTCATACGTTACCTCGCCTGCTCACCGCCTTCCCAGACGTCTAGCTCACCCTCCCCGCCATCTCGTTTTCATCCACCCTCGCTTTCTTTCATCCCCGCAATCCTCCACTTCGTCACAGAACCCTCCCGACCTTCCTCTCACCACTCTTCAACAACGTAAGCCCAAGGTTGGCCTTAGACCAGGTCCTGTTAAACCTCCTCCACCACGCCCACCAACCCTTTCGGCGCACCACATCCCACTTTCACCGAGCTCCCCCTCCCACAAGCTTTCGCCATCCCATTCGCCCCCACCCCTCAATGAGGTTAAGGAGACAGCAAAGCGCGACATTGAGGAAGCAGAGGCCCATGGAATTCTTACTCCGCCTCCCCCCAATGCCAATTGGTTCAAGCGGACCATGCACAAGGGCATCCAACTCGCGGTCTGTTCACTAATACTTTTTTTATCCCCTTCTCCAGCAGGCTTATACAATTCTAGAAATTCTATTACCGAGGCATCAAACTCATCTTCATTCGCCGCGGCGAGATTTCTGAAATACGGGCAAGAATAAAAGCCGGCGGAAGTCCTTTGACGAGAGCGGAATTCAGATTCATCCGGACCCAAAAGGAGGATGTTAACAAGTGCGTGTCTCCTATCCCCTATTCTATACTTTTGTTGATCAGTCTCCCTCAGAGTTATTCCTTTCATTATCATTGCTCTCCTGCTGGAGGAAGTCATACCCCTCATTGCCATCTATGCCCCTTCTTTCCTACCCTCTACTTGCATCCTCCCTTCTCAAAAGGAGCGCATCCAGGAAAAGAAATCTCAGAAAGCTTTGGGTTTCGCCCTCAACTATGCCCCTCTCTTTGCCGAGCTCAAACACAAGCAAAGTCTTGAGGGATACATTCCCTTAGAAAGTGTTCGGTCGAAAGATGCCCCGACTGCGATATGCGGGTGCGTTCTTACTCTTTACAAATCTACATTCCATCTTATCTCTGTCCGTCTAGCCTCCTCGGTCTTTCCACTCTCGGCTTCGATGCTTTACGGATACACCGGATACGACACCATTTAGATTTCCTTGCAGAAGACGATCGCCTACTTTTGCAAGATAGACCCCACCTGTCAGAAAAGGAACTGACCGAAACTCTCGAGGAGCGTGGAATGTAAGTAATTTCCAACACCATTCCGCCGAGTGGTAAAATCTTAGCCTGTCATTCATAGTATCGGTCAACAAATGTCGCTTAAATCCAAAGAAGCCAAACTCAAATGGTGGTTGAGTAATATACAGACGTCTGACCCTGCTAATCTCCTCGCACGACGCATCTCTCTCATAATTTCACACTCGGCTGATTCGCGTCCTCTGTAGCCCTAGACTTAATAATCCCATCACTAATTATATCTACTCCGCTCATTGTGCCATGTTTTATTCCCATCGCTAAAGATATCATGCTGCTGCCATACAAGATTTGATATAACCCAACACTTGCCATGATCGTATATTGAAGGGTCGAAGCATGATTGCCCTTTGAATCTCACGGAGACTCGTGGTTTGGTCTTCAACCGACGCTTCTGGGCTGCAGAGCGCGACGGCGTGGAGTGCAAGGGCAGTCGATGCTGACACCAAATCCTCCTTGGTATCACTCGAGCTTGTACCTGCCAGCAATGCAAGAGCGCCCTTGCTCTCTCCCTTTTGTTTCATCAGGGTCGCCAACTGTATGCGCGGCTCGGGTTTTCCTGGCTCTGAGAGGACCTCTTTCTGAGCTACCGATATTGCCTTGTCAAGCTTCCCCTTCTTTGCAAAGAGATCGAAATTGGCGTCATTATAAATTCGGTGAAATTGGAAGCTAAATACTGACCTGACTTGAATAGTGCTGCACAAGTAGATAATCCACCTCCCTATTGACGTCGAATTCTTGTCTCTGATCAAGAGGTAGATTGACAACCTCTGATAGTGCTGCATCAATGAGATTCTCATCTCCTGTCAGGATACCCATGCCTGCAAGGGTATTAATCGCAATGAGGTTTTCAGGATCAATCGCAACGCTTGAACGTCCTTCAGCACTCTTTTTCTTCCCTGCAGATATTCAGACACTTACTATTCCAATAATTGCGACTTTGCTGTCTCCTTCATATCCTCTGTTCCAAGTGCCCAGAGTGTCTGAGTACATAGAACCATGATTTGACCCTTGATCGTCAAGTCCTCCCCTGCGATATTCAACGCTTCCTGTGAAGAGTTCAGCGATCCTTGGTAGTCTTGAAGCATGAATCGTCCTAGAGCAAGCCCGATATGCGCCTGTACAAGAAGAATCTTTGTCTCCTCCGTCATAGTCGCCTCCTCGCCTCCGGAAAGTAATCCCAACACAGTCTGGAACGATTCCAACGATCGATCATATTCCCCAGTCGAAAGGAGGAGACGACCAAGAGTAGTGTTCGCGATTGTAAATTGCCTTTCAACCGTCTCATTCTCTGATTCTTCATATATAGCTTCGAGAATTCCAATGGCGCGAGAGACCATGCTAACTGCCAAATCAATATGCCCAATTTTCTCGCATACAAGGGCGAAGAGGTGTAATCCACATGCATCATTTGGCCTTCGGGAACAATAACGGTCCAACGCAAAGAAACACGGGACAAGGTCGATTTGATTTTCCGTTCTCCGCCTAGGAGCATTAGACTCGTGGAACACTCGGGTTGCATACTCCACATCAATATCTGGCTGTCATGGATCGTTAGGCAATCTATTTACCGCAATTTGGAAGCGAAACTCACGATACTGGATGTCAAAGACGTTGCATGCGTCAGGAGTGTCTGCGCGTCCGATTCATGCCCATTAGCCGTCGCAACGAGTGCTTGGCCTAGCCATGCTAGCGAATAATCGGGATCAGTGACTTGTGCCTTGAAAAATGCTTCATTTGCCAGCTCCATATCCCCATGATGGTAACATAGGAATCCCAGGTAAGACCATGTCATTACATTCTGACGGAATGAGTCAGTCAGTGAGAACGGTCACGTTTGTGATTGACCGTTGCTTACCTTCGAATCGAGCTCAAGCGCCTTGACATACGCATGCTGTGCAATTTTTGCATGTCCCGAGAAATGGGCATTCCCATATGCAATCCAATATAAATCATTTGACGGCTCTTCTTTCAACGCATTCTTGATCGCTTCAACAATCTTTTTCTCCACATCGGGTTTCGGGGTGGCGGTCTCGTGGCACCAAAACTGAAGGCTGACAGCAAGATCATACCACGCGCTCCCACGCGCTGCACTCGAAGGTGCGTTGAGCTCCAGCCTTAAGTTACATGCGTGTATCGAGATGCCCAGGAACGCGAGAGAGTCGGAGGATTCAAACTCCGTGATGGATGGTAAACCAAGGCTTTGCGCACGTTCCGTGGATAAAAGGGACTTGAGGCTATTCGAAATTTCATTGGCTCGTGCCTTCTCCTGAAACACTGGGCGACGGCACATTTGAATAGTCCCGTCTGAAATTATCTTCCATGCCAAACCCCCAAAGCCCGAATGATGTTGGATGATGGACAGGGCAACATGTATGGAGTTGAGAAAGGACGTCTCGGCTCGGACGTGATAGCCCTCACGGGATTCGGTCCGTCCAAGGGATAAATATGCTTGAGCGAGGGCCGCAAGAACGCTGAGCTCGTTAGGGCGCTGCTCCAATAATCTATTGAAGATCACAATTGCGTCTTGAAATAACCCCATCTCGCTCTTGAGTTCTCCAATTAGGAAGGTGCATAACCAGTTTTCAGGATCGAGTTCTAGAGCTCGATGCAGAGCCTTAATTGCAGCGGCGTGCCGCCCTGCCTTACTGTACACTTCACCAAGCCTCAACCAGGTCAGAGGATCTTCGGGCTCGGCTCTCAGTGCGATCTGAAATCCTTGAATCGCTGGAAGATAATTTTGACGGCCCTGTGATAGGTGAACGGGATTAATCAGACTAACAGACGGAGACTTGCCATCTCGATGATTCCAACAGCCTTCCAGGCCCATGCGTTCATGGGGACGAACTTGATGGCACTTGAACCGGAATCCTTGATTCCGGCGTCAATGCCGCCCTCGCCCTCGATGGTACGCCTTGCCACCACTTCCACGAGATCCCATTCCCTATCTTCCGCAAAGCCCTCCGCAAGTTTTCGTGCGGCTGCATTTTCCCGATAATCAAGTTCGAAGGCTTTTTGAAAACACTTGGAAGCCCGAATAGGGTCAGGTGGAGAAGCAACCTCAGTGTAATAGAAACCCAACGACGTGAAAGCTGGGGCAAAGGAAGGATCGCGCTTGAGGGAATTGATGAAAAAGGTGTAGGCTCCTTCTCTCTTATCTCCTAGGAAAACACAGTTAGTCGGTTCGTAATCGCTATGAGTACACCTTCCCTACCTCCTTGATCCCAGAGACATTTCCCGATTCTCCAAAGACATCTGGCGGCGTCGTGCTCCCGCCCTTCAAGTTCGCTCAGGGTTGTTTGGACATCTCTCAAACTCTGAATATCAGCTTCTTCGTGTGTCGCACGCCAATGAGACCATGCCTGCTCCTCTTTTGCCTTCAAACCATCATCTAGGTCGTCTGAGAGTAAGCCGGAAATTTTGTCAAACACATCGGCGGCAGATAACCAGTCCTCTGCCGTTTGCAGAATATATGCGTGAGCAAAGAGGCACCTAATGTTATTTGGTGAAAATGAAAGGGCTTGTTGCAGGATTGGCAGGGCCCGTTGATGATGTTTAGGAGGGAACAGATGGACAAGTGCGGTTGCGATAATGGCCTGGAAGCCAACACGAGTTCTAGAGGTGGTTCATCGTTGAAGTTACACGATTAATAGAACATACATACCGGGGAAGCTTCTTTCCGCTTTGTTGTTCAACTTTTCCGAGCAAGGTCAAGCCACTTTTTGCAACCTTGCTTGCATTTTCGTAGTCTTCTTCGTTAAGGTACACCTCACTAACGATCCGACAAATCAACGCCTTGTCTTGAGACTCCGAGAAAGCACTCTGGGGAGCATCAATCAGTACTTCAGTCAGGTAAAACGCAACTCTACCAATCACCATGATGCTATCAAATGGATCTTCATCGTTCTGAATTGTTCTTTCCTCCGTCACCTTTCCATCATTCCCTTCGACGTCCTCATATATTGATTCTGAGATATACCTCAAGTAACCTGCTAGTACCCTTGCCAATGGCAAATCAGGTAATAGGCGTATCATCTGCCTGATTAATGTGAAATCATAGTCGTCTTCGCTGAGTGAGCTCGGCATATGACACTGGGAGAGATTATAGACCCACTCATAGTCTCACAATCCTGTTCCTCCATGCATAGGGTCCATGCAAGTTCGTTTGGTATCTTCAGTAGAATGACACCTTGGATTTGTTCATCTACTTCCCTCATGAGTTTGTGTTTGATCTCCCTGAACTCCTCGGAAAAGGGTATTGAGTGTAGGTGTTTTGTTTTATGATACAATAGTTTCGATTCTGTTTCTCGGCGAAACTCGTCAGAAGTGCTCGGGTGGTTCAATATTCGATTGTACAGCTCTGGAAGCTGTGTTGGTATTAGTGACCGTTCTTCGAGTTGAGGAGATCTTACATGAGACTGTGCCCATACTTCTCGCCCGACTTCTTTTCGAATCTGTTCGAGGCTACCAGCTCCCAACCGAGTCCTCCGACGTTCGATCTCCTTTTCCAGGTAATTGCTTTCTTGCTTTTCGATAAGCTCGACAAGCTCTTCTAAGATCGGTAGTTCATTATGAACGGCCTGTTGGACGTACGAAGTCGTCGTCGCTGTAGGGTTGGTCGGGTCCGGCGGTGGCAATTTGGACAAGGTAGGGTACAATGGACTGTCCGTCAATAAGTATGATAATGCTTTAACGAGCTGATAATCCTGTTATAATGTATTTGGTTAACATGAAAATCTGGTGTACCTTCAATTTATCGTCCATATTTCTTGAAACATCAATCGTCTTTTTGACGACTTCCGCCAGTTTTGTTGGATCGTCGCTGTAAAGCTTCAAATTACGTATCTCAAATTAGATGGGGTATATTATGACATACGTTTTCTGGTGAAGCTGAGCGAGGTTTTCCAGTGTATCGAGTAGCTTATCCCAGTCACTGACTTGTTCATATAGTTGTGACAAGCCCTGGAAAAATACAGCGTTGGGTATACGAGAGACGAGGCAGACGACATACCTGCCAAGCGAGGATCTGACCTGGGGCTAAATCAATCGCCTTACGATAGATCTGGAGACTGTAAGTTCCTCCGTCTTTACTTTGGGATACGGTGGAATTACTTGCTCGCTTTGGTTGAGCTGATCAAGCTTCAGAAGGGCCAGCCCAAGAAAGACATGTCTAGATTGCTATTTAGTTAGATTGTATCCTGGGAGGCGAGCCGCCGGTACAGACGCATGGTAATTTTCTGGTTCGTAATCTAAAACTTGGGTTGCAGCGTCCTGGGCAGTAACATAATCCTTTTTGTTGATAGCATCGCGAGCGAGTTTGAGCTTGGACTTCGCAAAGGACATCGATGTTGACTTGTCGAGGCTTAGTCGGTTCTGGTTGATCCCCACCTAGGTGATCAGTTTAGTTTCGGAGATCAAGGGTGCTATGTATTTGTCAAGGTCATTCCGGGTAAACATTATTTCATTCACACACAATCCTTCAGCTCAGTAAGACTTCCGACCTTGTCTCTACTCAATACTTCTAGAGATGGGTTGTTCCCCTTCAGAAGTTTGTGTTTGCTAAGTGTCATTATCAACCTGAGATTTAGTCAGATTATGTGCCGGTTCCATTTGTCCCTTAAACACATTTTGATGATGTGACATTGTGACAAGTCACTTCTAGCAACCTCTTCTGGATTCGCTCCCAGCCTAGCTTGCTGTTTTCTCCCCTCGTCGCCCTTACCATCTCCGGCCGTAGTCCTCCTCGAAAAATCTTTTTTATTTAACAGCAGGCCTGCCACTCGCTACAGTTTTCGGCGACTGCGGCTGCACGCCACCTACAATCCTTCCATGGCCCCTCGTTTCCAAGCAAACCACCAAGTAACTGATGTCCCCATACCCACTGCACGACAACCTCCGCTTTCTGGCGCAACCATTCGACGAGCAAAGACTCTCACACGTCCCGAGAGGGGTGTTGCCGCTGTACCACTTATAAATCCACCTACCCTTTCGACCCCTACTTCGAGTTCAGCGTCAGGTCCTTCCAGTTACAATGGGTCCACATCCTGGCGAATATTTTCTCGAATTGTTACATTTTGGGCTCCCGACTTCTTATTGAGCTCGATGGGTGGTATGAAGGATAAAAACGTTCGACAAGCGTGGAGGGAGAAAATTGCACTATGCTTCATCATCGGTATCCTTTGTGCGGCTGTAGGGTTTGCAACAGTTGGTTTTCAGAAGGTCCTGTGTCCCGAGAATGCCAATTCCGACGCTCGCTTTCTCCGCGTCGGAAGCACTCCAGGAACTCTTGGTGTCCAGGGCGTCATATTTAACGTGACTTCGGCTCGTTCCACCAGCGACGTCGATTTTACTCGTCTATCTCAAACTTCTGGACAAGATATCACCTCCCTTTTCCAACGCGATGCTTCCCAATTCACGTCATGTCGCGGCCTGAATTTCCGGGTGGCATTGGATGCACCCTGCTCCCCCACCACTCCTTGCCCGCTCCCTCAAATCAATTCCTCCTCCACCTACCAATCACTATCTATCTTCAACACCCATTTTTATGCTGGTTATTCATGGGATCAAGTGTCCGAACTGCGCAACTATGTCGTCTTGGATGGTGCTGTCCTCAACATGAATCCATATTTCAGCCTTAATCCTCGAGCAATATCTTCGGACAATGTTGATAGAGCGTTGCGCACCGTTATGGGGACGCAATCAGCAAATTCGGGGAAGGATGCCACGCGGCTATTCTTCAGTCGAGCAGACCTCCAGTCTTCCGTCCCGTGTTTGAAGGAGCGTTACTACGCTGGGAATATTGACAAAGTGACTCCTGGATGTTTTGTAACCTCCCTTTTCCTCTATGCCGGCCTTATTGTTATTCTCGGGCTTGTATTCGTTCGCTTTGTTATGGCGTGCGTTTTCAACTGGTTCATGTCTGAGCGTTTGGCTGGCCCTCCTACGAGTCAGGATTTAAATCGTTCCGCCATTAGCCCTGCAGTCATGCCAGAGGGAGCCAACGTCTCTATCGACAACAAAAATGGTACAGCTCCCTGGGCCGGTGGTGCCAATAAGAAGCTCAACAAAGGGCCGAAATCGATCGCTTCATCATCCAGCGCAACATTGACAAATCCCGGCGGTGCGGCACCGATTATGAGCCTAGCTCAGATTGGTGCAGAGCTTTTTGCTGTTTGCCTTGTCACCTGTTACTCTGAAGGCGAAGAATCTTTGCGGACCACGCTCGACTCAATTTCGACTACGACATACTCTGATGCCAGGAAATTGTTATTTATTGTAGCGGACGGCATGATTACGGGTGCGGGTGAAAAACGTAGTACCCCTGACACTTGCGTCAGCCTTCTTGAGGCAGATCCGCGGTTTGGCAATCCCATTCCAATGAGCTACAATGCCGTCGGCTCGGGTGCGAAGGCACATAACCGTGCTATGGTGTACGCTGGACACTACAGTAAGCATTAATTACCACACCTTTGTTTCACCTGACTTATCTTCTATTAGCTGTCGCCGGTCGTCGCACTCCGACCGTGATCGTCGTAAAATGTGGAACCGAGGCTGAGGCTGCTACCGATAAAAAACCCGGAAATCGGGGCAAGCGTGACAGTCAGCTCATCCTCATGAATTTCTTCTCCCATGTGACGTATAATGATCGGATGTCTCCTCTCGATTTCGACCTCTTCCGCAAAATCCACGTCCTTATGGGTGTAACGCCTGATTTCTTTGAGGTCTGCTTAATGGTAGGTCTGCATCATCATGATCCTTCGTACTTTTTGTTGACAGACGCTCCACTAGGTCGATGCTGATACCAAAGTTTTCCCAGGTTCTCTGGGTTCTCTTGTCAATTGTATGCATCATGATCAAATGATCATGGGTGTCTGTGGTGAAACCCGCATTGCCAACAAGCGGCAATCATGGGTGACAGCGATCCAGGTGTTCGAATACTTCATCTCGCATCACCTTGCGAAGGCCTTTGAGTCGGTGTTTGGTGGTGTTTCTTGTTTACCTGGGTGTTTTTCGATGTTCAGGCTCAAGGCACGCAAGTCAAGCGGAGATGACTGGGTCCCCTTGATCATCAAGCCTGAAATCGTGAAGGAATATAGTCAAAGTGAGGTCACGACACTGCATCAAAAGAATCTCCTGTTGCTAGGAGAGGATCGATTCCTCACAACCATTCTCCTTCGGACATTTCCCAATCGTAAAATGATGTTTCTCCCTCAAGCCCGTTGTCGAACGATCGTTCCCGATACCTTCTCAGTGTTGTTATCGCAACGTCGGCGGTGGATCAACTCGACAATTCACAACCTCATGGAACTCGTACTGGTCCGAAATCTTTGTGGCACCTTTTGCTTCAGCATGCAATTTATCGTATTCATGGATCTCCTTGGCACAGTAGTCCTGCCGATCGCTATCACTCTGACCTACGCTCTTGTCATCGGAATAGGACTTAACCCTCCACGGAGTTTTGAAGAGGCCATTCCTCTCATGCTGCTCATTGCTGTCCTTGGACTTCCTGCAATCCTCATTCTTATCACAACACGCAAATTTATCTATGTCTTTTGGATGTTGGTTTACCTTGTTGCATTACCGATATGGAATTTTGTTCTTCCTGTCTATGCCTTCTGGCATTTTGATGATTTCTCATGGGGTGAAACAAGGTGCGTCTAAACTTTTTCTTGGGAGATTCCTTGCTGATGTCTTCATTAGAAAAGTCGAGGGTGAAGCTAAGGACGGAGGACATGGAGATGGAAGTGGGGGAAATAGCGGTCCCGCAGTCCCAATGCGTCGCTGGGAGGACTGGGAACGCTCACGATTACGAAAACTTAGACGTGAAGAAAGGCGTCGACGAGACTTCGAACGCGCACACCCATCCGGGTATTATACAGGGGATAATGACTTCCTTAGTGTCCGAACCGGTAGTCAATACGACGGCTCAGACACCATTTCCATTGGTTCCTCCGACGATGATCACTGGGGTCCCCAAATTGGGGGTTATAACGAGCATAACACTCAGTATCCACCGCCACCGCCCCCAGTTGGCCTGAATGTACCAAATCAAGCTCTGCAAAATGCGAAAACCGTCGATACCGCAGAGCTCGAGGCGATGCTGGAGTCGGGATTTGATGATCGACCCACTCCTCCTACTTCTACTTACGCACCTCGTTATCAACTATCAGATACCGGCTCGTCAACGCAGCTGGCGGGTGTTACTGGTAGTGGTTACGCACCTTTGACTCGGGCAACTTCACCTGGCCTAGGGCACGTTTCCTCGTCAATCAATAGCGCCCTATCGCCAACATCACCAACGATCCACATGAGCGGTGAACCACCACGGTTTATGGGACGTAATGGTCCCGGCGAGCGGTATGGTCCATTAGGTCCGTTGGATCCTTCCGCTGGAATTTAATGTGTAGGAAGTGGTTGTTTTGATTTCAATTTTTTCGCTGGAGGTCGTTTTGTTCAGTATACCCAATCATAACCCCCTTCATTCATGTCCCTGGCATCACTCTTTCATGACGGACATATGGATATCTAGTACATTTTAATGCCCTCCGATTCTTGTACTCTGTGGATCATAGGGCTGCACTCTCATTTTTGGTCATATTCTGCACGATACTACTATGTTACCTTCGAGCACATTTCTTGTTTCATTATCTGTTTCGCTTTCCAGAGGAATGGCGTTTGGGATCGTGGTAGATTTCTACGTAGATATTGTTGAATCTGGTTAATCTAATCAATATTAGCGAACTTGGAACGAACGAGTGCAAGTGAAGTGCAATTGGGCTTGCCGTGGTCTCGGCAGGATCATTCGTAGGAATGAGTGTGCTCACATCAGGAACACGGTAAATATTTGGTTGGGTGCTGCTGATGACAAGCGCGCGCACTGCTCGGATGTGACATAATGACACGCTGGGGGAGTTGATCTATGCAAGACTTAGCTCTCATACTACTAGGAAGTACCATTCGGCGAAATATTTTGTGCTATGACCACTAAGGACAAACTTGTAGGTCCCCGTCTATCCCAAGTAGTCACTTGCTCAAACATCGATTTCTTCGGCAGTGGGAGGCAGGGCACGATGAGTCCGTCGAGGTCAACCAGCGCGCATTAATTGATAAGGTCCTTGCGAGATATTCTGGGGAATTTACTGTGTTTCGAGAACTCCTACAAAATTCGGATGACGCGCAATCGAAGGTAGTTGAAATCCGGTTCCAAACCCAGGATTTCGAAGTTGGGAAGAGCGAGATGGGAGATGGGGAAGCTCCGAAGATACCAGACCTCAAGGCGACACCTGTACGTCGTTTTCTGCCCTCTCTGGCGTGAGTACCATATCGCCAATTCAACAATAACAGGTTCATCAATGGTCGTTCAAGAACAACGGTGTCCCATTTCGGGATGAAGATTGGAGTCGACTCAAGAAGATTGGTTCGTTCTCGAATATCGTGGCGTGCTTTATATTCATGCGTTCTATCAGCGGAGGGTAATCCGGACGAACAGAAGATTGGTGCCTTTGGCGTTGGTATGTTCGGATAGTGTTTCTCGTGAGTGATAGTATATTGAATTCCGTCAGGTTTTTACAGTCTGTTTTCGGTCACGGAGGAACCTTTTGTAAAGTCAGGAGGTGAGTGATCCTTTTGAGATCGTTCGCTGGGTGATATATATTGGTATCGTACCTGCAGATCAATGGATGGGCTTTTATTGGAAAGATAAAAAGGACCAGGTGTGTCTATTGAAATGAGTTTGAAGTGTGTGCTTAAGACCTTCCTCCGTCAAAGTTATTCGCTCGTCGTGGACAGCTAGATAGTGACAGTCTATCACAATGGACATCGTTCGATATGGTTCTCAGGGAGCCATCACCTATCCCTCCAGCATTCGACTTCGCTCGTTTCCTTTCGTCATCAATCACATTCATGACATACCTGGAAGAAGTGTCCGTCTACTTTAATGATTGGTGTCTCGTCAAACTTAGGAAAACCGTGGGCCATCCACAAATGCACCAACTACCTCGGGGACTGTCGCAAAAGAGTCCGAGCGGTTACATGACTGTTAAAGGACTGAAGGTAACACGTAGGTCCAAAAGTAGTTCAGGTCATGATTTGTACCGACATCATTCCAGCTGTGACAATCCAGGCTACCGTCATGAACTGGGTTTATACCTCAGGCACAGAGACGCGAAAGAGCCTTCTCCCTAAACCAGTCAAAGCCGCAACTACAGGATTCTTCTCGTCTCTATTTGGGTCACTTACCGGCTCTCCAGCACCACGACAACCCGCACCTTTACCTCCTCCCACGTCTTCAATGAATTATCTGGAAACTTCCGAAACCACCATTATACTCTCGGTATTTTCTGCGGACATTGGTGTTCAGTTGAATTCGAAACTATCCTCAGAAATTTACCGGTCAACGAAAAAGAACCCGCCTAGCACCATGAGATATGAGCTGATATATGTACGTTAATTCGTCAAATCAACATCCTTCTCGCGGAGCTCAAGCCCATACAGACAGCAAAGGATAAGTATGATGCCAGCAAACAAGAAGACTCAAAGCACTCCCACCCAACTGGGAGTATCTTTCAGGGGTTACGAGCTGACCTTGATGGGTACGCTCCATACCTCTTTTTCGCAGTCCGGGTATTAACAAAAGCTTATTTAGGGCTGGATCTGCTCGCGTATTTATTGTAAGATTGTACTTTGGATGTACGTCACGTTGAGTTAGATTTCATCCGTGTTTAGGGTCATGCAACGGCGCAAACGACTGGTATCGGAGGTCATATGGCAGCTCGATTTATACCAACGGTGGAAAGAGAAGCTATAGATTTCATGTGAGCTCTTTTCTTGGAATCGCACCAGGAAATTATAATAATGAATTGTTTGTAGGGATCGTAATGTTGCTGGTATGATCAACTCTTTTCCAAGCGCAAGTTTCTGATACATCTACGAAATAGTTTGGAATAAGGAACTCCTTTATATAGGCGGCCTGTTATCCCGTGCCGCTTACCAACTGGAAATTGAAATGATACGCGATACCTGGGACGCAAACATTGCGGCCTTCAAAGAGGACTCTTTACCAGAAGAAGTTCGATCATCGCTAGCCAACAAGGCAATCCACACACTCAAATTCTTCACGTTTCACCAATCAACCCCCTCTGCCGAGGTTTCCGCCCTGCTGGAGAATGCCTTCTTCAAATGTGATCCTTCCAATGCTTTTCCTCTTATCACAACCCTAGGAATTCGTGATGCGTCTCAAATTCGCCTTCCTGATCCCTCCTTCACGTTCTTGAAGCAGCTTCCTCTAGTACCCGAGGAAATTACATCTGAGCCCATGATCCTCTCCCTGCAGAATAAAGGATTGATCAGAACGATTACTTTTGACGATGTCTTGGTCGAACTCAAGTCTCGCCCACTACCGGAGGGAGATATGGTCGCCTGCATGAAGTGGTGGATTTCGCTATATGATCCCCTTCGCACACCCCACTTGACGCCTGTGAGGGCGCAGTTGCTCGAGGCTGCTGTCCTTGTTGTGCCTTCTATACCACCGGATGACGAAAGGATCATCCCGCTACAGACAATTAGGACCGTCCTTGACCAGAGAACTCTGAATGGTTTACCCTTAGATGGACCCCTTCCACCTCATCTCCTCCCAATTTCAATCACTAAACACATCAGTCTTGATGACCTGAGGCGTGGCTTCTCTTGGACCGATCTCACAATATATGATTGGTTGGGTCATATCTGTGACCCTGTTGTTGCAAAGGAAAACCCAATATATGATATTGAACTATCTCCCCAGTGGTCAGAGAAAATATTGTCATTTGTGGCACGAAATTGGAGCCAAGGACTTTCTTCAAGTCTGAAGCAACAGATTGTTGGTCTCTTGAAGACGAAAGCCTGTATTCCAACCTCGGCCGGGATGAAATACCCCCACGAATCATATTTCTCCAGTGCCGATATTTTTCATGACCTGCCAATTATCAAACTGCCATCTGGAAATTCTGTCAAAGGCCTTATGGAGAAATTACTTCAAGACCTAGAAGTCCGGAAGCATGTCGATCTTCAAGTTATCTTTACTCGGTGAGCCCGTTTAGAGTTCTCCTGAGAATAACAACCCACCTCCTTGAAAGAATGATAAAGACAAACGAATGGACGATCAACGACCTCACGCGCTACCTGGTGTCTGTCAAATCAAGCCTCAAGGAAGAGGAGCTCGGGCGCTTGAGGCTCACAGCTGCTTTCCCAAAGGAACGATCCGAAGCAGAGAAAAGCGACAATCTTAAGTCCCAGCGTTCAAGGGCTGATCAGTTGTACGAGCCGTTGCCCGTGTTCCGCCGACTAGGTCTCCCTATTATTGACTGGGGAGCACAAACGAAATGGCGAAGTAACTCAGAGGAAGGTCGGTTGCTCTCCTATCCGTTTATGTGCCAGTTTCTGATTCTGGTATCTGCAGCCCAATTCCTCTTTGGCCTGGGTTTACGTCGGTACCCTCCCCTCCCGGAGTTGATTCAACTTTGCGCGAGCACTAACAGTGAGGCAAGGGTATCAATTACTCACATCGGTTGTAGGCTGACCCGCACCTCTTAGATTCGGTCTGCTGCACTCAAATACCTCCTAGACAATATGCGCACGAAATATACGAACTATGACAGTGGTGAATACCGGGACATTGCCTACATTCCGGTACTGCATAGTGCCGGAGTTTGTCTCGGTACACCCCGCCAAGTTGTCTCCAAACCCGAATGGTCACAGCTGGGCTTCTTGGTACTCCACCCAAGCATGCAAGCAGAAGCAACAAAATTGCAGGTTAGGGAACATCCGACTACTAGTCAGCTTGTCGATCTCCTCCAGCAAACTCGACCGCGTGACCCAGATGAAGCGAAGAAATGGTATAGTATATTATCAGTCCGGGTATCTGGTATGAGCAATCTTATGATAAGATTTAATGTATACTCAATCAATCACCCTACAGAGTTTTCACGCTCAGAACTTGTGAGGCTTTCTGAGATAGCCCTCGTCCCAATCCGTACTCCTCCAGGGACGATTGGCCCTACTATGCGTTATTTAGTTCCAACGCAATGTTTCCTGGGTCAACGCTCGAAAGGGACGTTTCATTCACAATTATTCGTCTTTGTTGATTTCGGGACTGCAGGGAATGCATTTCTTACTGCATGTGGTGCAAAGCAGGAGCCAAGTGTAGACGAGCTCGCAAAAATTCTTTTAGATGATCCCCGACACTTCTATGAACTGGCTCAGGGCCCCAGCAAGTGAGTGCCTTTCTTGTTTAGGAGGCTTTACAGATACTAAACACACCTTTTCTTGCCAGCTTCCTCAATGAAATACGCAACATCGCCGTCAACCGAAAAAATCTGTCAGCCGCCACGATAGCTAGAATGAAAAAAAGCCCCGCCTTGTTGTGCTACCAGCGCCAGCTAGTTGAATCGACACGTCTCAGAGGTACCGGTGCGGGTATGGATGATCTGGAAGACGAAGAGTGGGAACCTGGGTATGATTTGAGGGCCGCAGAGGATATTATCATTGCAGATGATACAAACGCGCACCAAGTTTTTGGGGCTGATTTATTCACTGCACCCCAGGAGGACGTCATCGAAGGCGAGTTCTCTTATCTTCGTATACCAATGTATACTGAAGCACCGTCAACTTGACAGCATTCTATATCGAATTAGGCGCCCGCCGGCTAAGCTCTCTTGTAAAAGAGGAATACCTCTTGGGTTCCGAAATTACCAACTCCAGACGTGCAATTCACACCCGCACCCTGATCCTAGAACGACTTCCGATTTTCTTACATGAACACAATCATGCAAGGATGAAAGTATCCTTGGACTGGCTTCAAGTCGAGAGTAACTTCCAGGTCCGAACGTACGGCCAGGTAAGGGTCAAGAAAACTCTGGCCAATGGGAAGCTTCTTCTGGAACGGCGACAAGAAGCCTCTGCTGTAGCCAGGCGGGGCGTTTCTCACCGGATCGAACTCTTGCTGGCCGACAATGCGGAGACAGATATGTTTGAGTGAGCTGTATTCCACAAATACGATTTCCACTCTTTGAACTCCTCTAAGGGTTGCGATGTGTCTCAATCGTTTCATTTTTGACATCCCGAAGGCGCACGACGCGTTGTTATTCATGACTATCCTATCAACAGATCTCAGAGCCTTGAAACGGCGTGGTTACAATGGTTCGTATCACTTGTTACTCCTTTATGGAATCTTAGCTTGTTTTCAGTTGATCGCATCCTGCGCCAGAAGAGACTCGAGAGGCAGGCAGAGGAAACACGTATACGGGAGGAAAACACTAAGTTACTCTCCGAAGCTCCTCAAGTAATAGAGGAAAAGGCTCCACTGCTACCTCCGAGCTCTTCCACTTCGACGCAAAGCATCGCGCAGCCCCGACCACCTTCATTCGTGGATACATTACAGAAATTCAAACAGAAAGTGGGAGGTTCGGGTTCACGAAGTCAAGTATCGAGTCACAAGCCGGAACAATCACCCACCTCAGACCCTGACAATTCTCAGCAAGATGCTCAGACTTTGGATAGTATGCCTATGCCCGGCGGTCTTTTTGGAGGATTACCACAACGTCCTCAGAAAATGAATAGTCCAACGGTCACGCCACTTAATAACATTGGTTGGGATAGGAACCTACTCAGTGATATAAGAAATTTGATTGTTTCCTTTTACAGCTTCCAACATTGATACGGCCATCAAAGCATGTCGAGCAGAGTCGAGCAGCTTGTTACAAAACCGTCAGGATATGCGCCGCGTCAAGGAGATTGATAATGATGGTTACTGTGACATTTCGGGTCATGCCCAGAACATGCGATCAATTGGTATGTTTGGAAGACCTCGAAAGTGACATTGATCTGACAATGATACCAATCCAGGATCTATGGGACAGGTCAAGATATTCGCTGGCCAAGGTGCGCGCCACACGAGTTGACCTCCTTTTTTTATCGGCTGAAAGAATCGCTCTAGATGTATCAGTCCAGGAAGGGCAAAGTATCCTGACCGTCAAATCAAGCGCAATTGCCAGATTCATCCATATCATGACGTCACTCTCACGTGTTTATGGTCTCGACCTTGTACACCTTCACATATTCTATGACACCAAGGGGTCGCTGATCGCATTTAATCGGAATGGGAGTATCTTCTTGAATTTGAGGTATTACGAAGCTTGGCGTGAGTGGACTTACCACTATCATAATTGCCTTCTCATAAAATTCTATAGACGACTCCGAGGTTCGACAAGGCAATATGCGTAATGCTCTTATATCATGGTATCGTTTTTTTGCAGTCGCTCATCCTGTCCCACCGCTAATGTACGACAGGTACTTTACGCTCGCACACGAAATCGCTCACAACCTTGTGCAACCTCACAACTCTGAACATGAGTTCTACTTTTCAGCCATTTGCGAGAAATACTTAGTGTCGTTCTGTAGTATCATCGCGGAGCAACAACAGTCATAGATTGAAATAAATACTTTGCTTGTGTTTGATAGCTTCTTACTTTACTTGTTTACGTAATGCGTGATTGACACTCATTTAACAGATTTTGAAATAAACCTAATATGATCAAGGCGCCCCCCGCTCCCTGCCAAAGTCAGTTACCCTTCTCTCTGAATTCAACAGGGACATCCCCACCAGGATTCGTCGAGTACTTGTTATTTATTCCGCCAACATCATCTCATTTTGTATATTCACCCCTCCCCCATACGTGGATGCTCTTCTCTTGGTATGCAGTACCCCAAATGTTCAGTGCCCAACTTTTGCCATGGATTTACCGAGTTGCAGGTAACAATTTGCCTCAATGTCCGACACCATGCTCGCACACCCCGCCACCAACTTTCCCAAATCCAGGATACGGCGAAAGCCAATTCTCACATACAGATCACCCTCGGCTGGTGACACTGATCCTCCCATCGTTCCTACTACTCGATGCAACGCTCCCGACCGGTCGCCGCGACAGGTTTCAGCTCATACCAATGCGACACAGAGGACTCGACAGGCTGAGCATAAGTCACGAAGAAGAGCGCGAGCTGGCAGCTACTCCTTACCTCTGTATCATCCCTTGGGAGAACTTGCACTGTCGCTTCCACCACTTAATCCTACCGACTTTGGCCTTCCACTTCCAAACATACTAGGAGCAACAGCTCAGGGAACAGCAGGACGTTCTCGCCGAGTCCCCACTAATGTCCGTGATACGGACGAAGAGGGGGAGGTTGTAATTCCCACTGTCAGTTCAATCGCGGCAGTTGCAGCCAATGAAGTCAAGCGAGCGAGTCCCCGTAAAAGGCGTGTAGGGGGAGGCAATGGAAAGCGCAAAAGACGAGATGGGGATGATGGAGATGCAACATATCCTGCCAAACGTACACGACAAACACGAGCAGGAGGAGGGGATGACACTGACTTGAACGATATCCAAGGCCAGGGAGATGGTGATGGCCCACCGGAAGTAGACGGACCGGCTGAGCGCCGCCCTGAGCGCCGATCAACAAGGTCACGAATAAAGCCAAGGGGATCGAGCGAAGCTGAGTCGGTCGATGGACAACCCACCCAGGGCTCAGTATCTGCTACTGAAGATAACGCTAAACAATCTGCGGAAGGTGCTTCCGAAGGTGCGAGCGATGAGAAAGAGGAAGGGGAAGTTGAAGAAAGATAATGAAATAACTATTAGTGTGTAGTACGAAATCAGAAGAAAGGTCTTTATCTATTTCAACCACATATGTAGCTTTCTGTAAGTATCGTCACTAGTACATGTATCTTGGGGTCGAAAGAATGGTTGATGGAAAGCAAAATGGCAACTATGGGGGTGGAGTTTGAGGGGGTTCAAACATTCAATTTTAGCTCGACCTGTTGAGAGCTTGATGTGCTCAACTGCTGGTACAGATGTCGTGGTACCAGTCTCAGCTTCAAGTGAATGTATACTTGACAGATGAAGCTTGAAGTCCCGGAACCAGAGGTGGTTGGTTCTTTGAGTTATACCATGGGGAGCCTGGAGTTGGGAAATCAACAATAGGATTCCAAGATGCGAAGACGAGGGTGCATTCTGAGATGAATGGCCAGAAATAGCTGGGATGAATCATGGGGCAGGTGGTGCAAGAACGACAAGTACATAAGATATAACAGCATCAAAGCGCCCAGCGCCCAGCGCTCAGGCATCAATTCATATTTTCAACCGCTCCTCCATCGGTCCCTCACAAACACACTCGTGTGGTGCCTTCTCATGATGGGGAAAAAACACAATCATAGCTTCCGACGATAGACTGCGCGTTCTGACTTCTAGGTTCACATCATCCGTGTTCCAGGTGGAGCTCTTACAACCGTCGCCGGGACATAGACTGATGCTGGGAACTGGAAACCAAGCCCGAATCCGGTTGGTACAACCCCCCATGCCCCACGGGGCCCCACCCCGGACAGAAACACGGGCCTCTGCAGACATGAGAACACTCAGGGAAAAAACCTTGCTAACTCATCATCATCCCCCTTTTTTGGTGCGGATGTGTCTGTTGATTTTACAAAAATAACTCCATCACGGTCTTGTGATGGTAGAGAAATCGATATTGGCCGCTTCTGAACCGTTCTCCATTTTCCAAAAATGGTCCTCTGATAACTTCGTACACGCGGTGCATGCGGTCCCAGGCAGCTATCGGATGTTTTCCACGATGAAATCTGCGTTCTTTTGGCACAAGAAAGATCATCGGGATACCATCAATATTCAGATCACTCTTCCATGATTTTTTGGTGGGGTTGCATACTTATAGGATCTCCCCACATGCCGACCTCTTTTCGACCTAAGCCTACCCCGACCGCTCTTGTGGTCAGAGTGCCCTTCGACGTCTAACTAACAGTTTCGCGAAGTGTGCGTTGGACCATGGATCAAGCAGGTCCTGCAAGGCAAAGCAGTGGCATCTATGATGCCCACAACGACAGTCAACACAGCTTCTCATCCCAGGCTGACCTGAGAGGTCGGTATGGTATTACCCCATCGCCGTAGACCTCACTGACACGTTGCTTAGAACATGCTGCACCACCTGCGGGCCTCGCAACCAGGACAGCGGCTGGAGTCCCACTTTCTACCGCTGGAGAGGGTGCAGGAAGTGAAGTACTAAGCGACGAGCCCAACGACGCGTCGCAGACTCAACCCGAGCAACCCAGAGTTCCCATCTATAAAAGACGTTGGTTCATCATAGCGGGGGCGGTGCTCGCTGCACTTGGTATCGCGCTGCTTTTCATCATCCTCTTCCCCGTCATTCGCGCTATTGTTCAGCTCGTTGTCAACCGAAGTCAAATCGATGTTGAGAGGGCGGTGATCATGAACCCAGGCAACGACACGTAAGATCGATAGTGTCCTATCGCAATTATTACTGAAACTGGCTGGATAGATTCCAACTCACCTTCCAGGGCAACGTCTGTTGGATTTTTTTCCGCCATGAACGAGAATCTTAATGTTTTTCCTTCTAGGTCACTCACACTGGTATCTTCTCGGCTTCAATCAAATTCACGAACCAAGTGGATGTGTATTGGCTGAACGAACCAGATACCAACAAGACAGGAATCAAACTTGGTCACACGGACGCGTTCGGCGAGCTCCATGCGAGCCACAAACGCGCCAAGGTCAACCAAACGCGAAACTTCTTCATCGAGGACCAGGCCGCTTTCTCAAACTTCACCCGTTTCTTGATCACATCCCCAACTTTCTCGTGGCGACTACACAGCGATGGCCTGCATGTCCAGGCCCTCAAATTCCCTGTTGCCAGGGGTATCAAGTTCGATAAACGCATTGATCTACAAGGTAAGTTTCATCATATAATCTGGGAGGGTCGGACTTACCAGCACTCCAGGCATCAATAGTTTCTCGGGAAACGTTGACTTGTTGGACTTCAAACTTCCGAGCGATAACCCTGGGGGTGGTCTCGACTTCGTCGCTGTAACACAATTGAATAATACAAGGTGAGCTCCAAGCGCTTTCCGTGGGCCTACAACCGGACCTCACACTCGCCCCCAGCCCTTTTGTTCTCGAGCTAGGGACGACCATTTTTGATCTCTCGTATCAAGATGTTTTCCTTGGTTCAGGCACATCAACCAACACAAGAATCGTGAGTGAAATTCAATGCCCTGCGGACGTCGTGATTGACCGACTTGAATCAGGACACTGGCCTCAATAATATCACGCTCAAGGGCGTGCTTGAACCTGTTAAGAATCCGGCTGACCTTGTCAAGGTTTCTAATCTGTTCACAAACTATCTTAACGGTGATCTCTCGAATGTGACAGCCAGCGGCCGGTCAACTTTGCAAAATGATGGCACCGCCATTCAGTGGCTCTCGGATGGACTTGAATCACTGCAGCTCAACGTTCCTTTTATGACCTCTGTCCCTATAAATCCCATTCGTACGATTGATATTGGGAACCTGGCCCTTGCCTTTTCCCCCGAAACACCTTGGACACCTGCAGCAGCCAGTGATTCCGTTCGTGCAACACTTCGTATGTTTAGTTATAGCGATAATACCAGCTCTACTAAATGGTTCTTTTTTTTTTTTAGAATTACCTTTTGGGTTCAGTCTCTCCATCGACCAGATCAAGAATGATTTCAGCATCGTGAGCAGTAATGCCCAAGTTGCAGGCCTTTCAACTGTGAGTACCTTCCGATCTCTCTCCTGTTCTATAATCTCTGATCGATGAGAGAAGCCCCTTGGCGCTTCTACGTCCTCTATCACTGTTCTCGGAGAAGCTGATACTCAGGGAACGATTGATATTGTCATCACCAACACAAATCTCACTTGTCCCGACCCTCAACACCCTGCGTTCTCCGCCTTTAGTGAGTTATTACTTCTGTTTTAGGTCTCCGCCATCTTATGCTCCCTGAAGACGCCAACCTTACTAGTTCAGAAACCGCTGATTTTCGCCTTGTTGGAAGCTCTCGCGCCATTGCTAATTTAAGCATCGGTCAAATCACATTGGATCCCATCAAAGTCGATGTACCTACTCGGCTTCAGGGTTTGCAGGGTTTGAAAGGGATGACGCAAATCGAAGGTGTTGATGTTACCGGTGGGACAACTGACCACATCAATCTTAATATTAATGGTAATGGTCCTTGTATGGAGCGCTCACCTGATGATCCTAAAATATTCATTTAGTCACAATTTCAAATCCCTCGAATTTGAACCTGTCCACTGGTGACTTGAGTACGTGCCTATCTCCTCTTGTCGTGTTCAGTTCCTGACACCACCTACCCTAAGCACTACAACTTTCACGGGATGGCGCTGTCCTCGGAACGGCACTACTTCCTAATCTGGACCTTCGTATGGGTAACAATAGTGTAATGGCAACATCAGCATTCAGGGTAGGAGATCTTTCTTAGAATGACCGCTCCCAATTAACACAGCGAAATAGGCAAACGACAATCCACAGGGGCAACAAACCCTGAGTGATTTCGTTGGAAAGAAAGGTAGGATTCTAGTGTGAGAAAGTTGTCGCCTTTGCTGATCATCACCCTAGACGTCGCACTAACTATCTCCGGTTTCAATGGAAGTACGAATATCCTGTCACTAGCCGAGGCCTTTGAGACGCTCGAGATTGGCGTGACATTACCTGGCTTGAAAACGAACCTCTTGGAGAGCGCCGCCCTGAAAGGTATGACAAAAAGAGATATAGGCTAAGGACATGCTGACCCCTCGTAAATCAGTGCTCCCAACGACTGGTCGGGAGAATAACATCAGTCACGTTACCGTCTCCTTGAGCAATCCGTTCACAGCTCCCCTTCGCATTACCCGAATTTCTTCTACTGTGACTTCTCATGGCATTCCTCTGGGTACCATTGACACGGCCACGGAATTCAACTCAGCGCCTCATTCTACCACTCAGTCCCCTGAGCTCGAGCTTAACATGAATTTCGATCCTGCAGCATTGTTTACCCTGACTCGCGTCTTGGCTGTTGATGCTGGTTTGGATCCTGCACCCTTGGACGGTATTGTACAACTCGGGGGAATTCAGTATCTATCAACTTCCGGACAGCCACCAGTCAAACGTCAGGACCCAAGTGTTTTCAGGTGAGTGCCCGAGCCCTACCAAGATAATGTCTATTCAAATTTTCATAGTGGATTCAATCTCCCTACTTTTGTTCAAACCGCCTTCAAAAAACTTCAGTCTGACGTTCAACTAACCTCAGAAGTCACAATCGGTAAGTTTACTTCCATGTGTCCAATTGCAGATCATTCATGTATCCTAAGGTGATTTTAAAACAACCCTTCAATATACCCAGGCGGCTGTCTCAACCGCGACGGATGATAGCCTCAACCTCATTCTCCCCATTCTTGCACAGCCCATCGTTGACCGAATCGTAGCAGGAGCCGGGCTAGGGTGAGTACATACCTGAGTCGTTTGGTATTATGCTCATTTCGTTCTACAGTATCGATACAGTTCTGATCACCGACCCTAAGCAGGAGGCTTTTGGTATGAGATTCTTCTCAGCCTGGACATCATACACATATTTACCCGGACGTCACTAGGTACTCACCTACGTGGTAGTATTTCCAATGCGGGACCATGTAAGCATGATGCATCATTTTTCTCTTCTTTTCAGATAATGATCAATCTCCGTTCTAGTTGACGCAAAGATTACCTTCCCTTCGGGTCTCAATGTAGTATGGCAAGGGAGCTCCCTTGGTAACATTAAGATGGACGCTGTCCAAGTCACCGGGGGCACTGGGGCTACTCTCGACAACGACGCAGCATTCAGTGTAGCGGACGTTGGTGTCCTGACCGACTTCGCCAAGGTAGGTTCTTCAATACTCACACCCACCAATCAATAATGTATTCCTTCAGGTTTTACTCACTGAAGAGTCATTCAGCTGGGAAATATCCGGAGATAATTTGAGTGGTAAGGCACCCCCACTTCTATCATTACCAGAACTAGACCTAAGTTTTTCACCAGTCAATGCCCTTGGAATCGACGTCCCCGGGATCACATTCCCGGCGAAACAGGTCAACCTAAAGGGTTTCAATGGATTGAAAGACGGCGTTGTTATCAAGACTTTTGATCTACCTTCGAACGACCCAGCAGGGGGTATTCACCTTACTCTCCAGGCATCAGCTACAAATGTACGTGCATGTCATTTTATCGGCGAACACCGAACAAGTCCTCACCTTTCCGTTAGCCTTCTGATGTCGGAATACAACTTGACTCGCTCGGTTTCAACACGTTCTCAGGAAACGTTATGATCGCACCTGTCGAGGCGTCCGGTGGTGTGACTCTTGCTCCCCGTTCAACATCTAACTTGTCATTGGTCGGTCGTCTCGTTCCCCAGACCTCCTCGGATGGCCTCGCCCAAGTCTCTCAAATTTTCAATAATTTTGTCGCCGGTAAATCGAGCAATGTCATGGTCGAGGGAGCAAGCGCCGGGCCGAGTAGTGTGAGCACCCAGGTCGTCTCTGACGTGAATATAAAACTTACATATGTTCCTTCAGGTTACCTGGTTGAATGAAGGCATCAAATCGCTCAGAGTCGCCACCATTCTTCCCGACCGAGGTCCACAGAACATCATCAAATCCATTACTCTCAATCAGATGGACCTCAGGTTTACAGAAGCTACTGCATATAGTCCCTCTACAAGTAGTCAGTCAACGGACGCGGCGTTCACCTTGCCCTTTGGTTTCCCTCTCGACATTAAAGCACTTGAACAAACGATCACGCTTGGGTATCAAGGAACATCCTTTGGTCAACTTGCTATCCCGAAGGGTCCAAGCTCCACAGATGTGGAGAATCGTATCATCCATCTCAAATTCGAAAATGTTCCTTTGGATGTATTCGATAATGCTCATTCCACATTTGAGCGCTTCCTTGCTGACACAACTGTTGGTGCAAAACAGGTAGTCGGACTTTCAGGCGTTGCGAGTGCGGACGCTAGTACCGCCGTCGGGATCATTTCCCTCTCGGGTATATCTTTCTCTGTTGATAGTGCCATTGAGGGACTCCAAGGTCTCAACACCAAGCCTGTCAGGGTCAGCAATCTCGACGTCAACCATGGATTCCCAGACTTCTTATTAATCAAAGTCGACGGCACTCTATTCAATCCCAGCAACCTGACGATTGGAACCGGTGATGTATCCTTTGGCCTCCAGTTCCAGGACAAGACCATAGGCACCGCAAACATCCAGAACCTGGTGATCACCCCAGGTACCGTAGCGCCAGCCATTGATGTTCACTTCGCCCCCCAAGGGGATGCCGTTTCAACTGGTCGCACATTGCTACAGGACTTTTTGCAAGGGATTAATGTTGACACCGCTATTGTTGGTAGCACGAGTGCCACCGACATCCAATCACTTCAGCCAGCTCTCTCCCAAATTCACCTCTCTCCTGTTACTATCCCCGCTCTGAACGCTACTCTAATCAAGAGGGTGTCTCTTACGTTCCCCCCCGACATAGTCGACACAGGAGATGCGACTACCCAGGTTACGCTCTCTAATCCATTCACTGCCAGCATCAACCTCCTCCGCGTCGCGGCCGATGCATCATTCAATAATATCTCCCTTGGTTCAGTCCCAAATACAGATCTTTCCGCCAACCCTATTCATGCGGATGGACACAGCGACGTGACATCCCCTGATCTTCCCTTCAAGTTCAACCTTGATCCAGTTATAATCATTCATCTTCTTCAACAGGCTTCTGCACAGAGCGGCGTGAGCCTAGGCCCGCTCAACGACTTGTTCCAGTTTGTCCTCGATAACCCCAACTTCAAACCACCCGTCAAAACTACCGTTGATACTTCGAAACCCACTTGTGTTAGCGGTCACCAATTTGATGCCGACGGTGCTATTCTGAAATCGCTTGAAAACCTCCGTGTCGACCTCAGTGTCAATGTCGGTACAAAGCTCGATGATTTCGCGACTGATTTGTCCTTTGCACAAAAGTTGGTGCCGGCCAAGACTGACGATTCAGCACTCTTTTTGATTGGTGCTGTTGCCGGCCCAGTTGCGCAACATCTCGTCGATGGCGCTGTATTGGCCTTCAAAGAGGCGGACATTAGCAACATTACGAATGATGGTTTCGATCTGGCGCTCAAGGGGTCCCTTACGAACATTGGGCCACTTGATGCATTGATCGAGTTTTCTCAACCTTTGAAAGTCACGTGGCAAGGAAAGGCAATTGCCGAAATTAGCCTTCCCCCTGTTTGTGCTGCTGCAAACGACGGAGTTCCCGATTACGAAACGACTGGTCACTTGACAATCACCAACCAGAAAGACTTCACCGACTTTGCCATTTTCCTTTTACACAACAAGGAATTCACGTGGACGATCTCAACCGACAAGCTTCGTTTGCGAGCCCTTGGAACGATATTCGACAATGTTGTGTTGAGCAAGGATGTTACTTTCAAAGCGTTCAACAACCTTCCAGGCGTTATGATTTCCAACTTCCAACTTCCTTCGGATGATCCTGCAGGTGGTATTCATGTCGAGACCGATGCGATGATTCCATCCCCAGCCCGTGAGTATACATGCATGAATCGGGGCATCCTCTCACTGAAATTACGCCTTAGAACTTGGGCTTGAACTTGGCGACGTTACCTTCCAGGCATTCTTCCAGAATGTGTTAGTTGGCCGTAAGTCAAGTTTTTCTTGTAATTTTCATCTGCTGAGACCCTCCTCCTCAGCTCTCGCTGCCAATGGCCTTGATCTCAAACCCCAAGCAGTGGCCAAGGCGCATCTGACTGGCCGAATTGTTCCTCAAAGCGGGGGGGACCTGGAGACGATTGGATCTCTCTTTTCGGAATTCTTAGCCGGTCACAATACAACCCTCGAAACTCGTGGCGACAGCGTACAACCCCCTGGTGCGGATGGCCCAGTCGCATGGTTGAGCACCGCTTTCAGAACATTGTCTTTGAGTGTTGTACTCCCTGGGCAGAAGTTTGAGGTCATTAAATCTATCCAGTTGAACGATTTAGAGGTCACTATGCGCACGGCTGACCAAGCGTTTGCGCCGCCTGCAAGTTCCAAAAATACTGTTGCTCAGTACGCAAACCCGTTCGGATTTTCTCTTCAAGTCGTGGAGGCCGCACAATCGCTGGACCTCAACATGGGAGGGACCAATATTGCCCAGGTACGATATTGTTCTGTGATGTGGGCCGTTTGATTTACTCTGTCTCCTAGCTCGATCTTCCCAAGATGGCGGTCAATGGAGGAGTATCTACTGGAAATACAGTTGACCTTGACATCGCGTTCGAGAATCAGCCACTCAAGTCGCTCAACAACGCTGCGTTTGCTCAACTGTTCGCGGGCGTCACCTTAATGTCTTCTGTTAGTGTCAACCTGAAAGGATCAGCCGATGTTACAGCCAGGACTCCAATCGGTGACGTCCCAATCAGCGGTATTCCCATCGATGTCACTTCAAGCTTGAAGGGAATTGCTTCATTCAACCACCAGGCCACACTGACCAATGTGTCTGTGACGGGAAGTGGAGGTCAAGGCGGAGGCGAGTACATCCTATCGCCGTTGACAACCACATTGGAGAACCCGTCCAATATTTCGTTGAATACCGTCGGAGTTTTGCTGCCTGTGATATACCAGGGAACAAAGATCGGGAATGCCGCAATAAATGTGGGTGATGTCATTCTTTACCCGTCAGAATAACTTACCAATATACACGTATATAGGATTTTAACCTGGTCCCTGGTCAAAATGTAGTGCCCACTGAATTCCACTACGAACCTGCCGATGCCAACGACACGGTCGCCCAGGCTTTCCTAACTCAGTTCATCCAAACGGGAGACAAGTTGGACCTGACGATCGACGGTGACGCGCAAAGCTCGCCCTTTGCCTCACTCCAACCGGCGCTCGACGGTGTAACTATCTCAACGAGTATTGCAGGCTTAAACCACCCAGCAATAATACACAGTGCACACGTGATCATTACGCTCGATTCGCTCGTCACCAACATTGTCTCTGTTGAGGTCCAAATAACAAATCCACTGGACACCGAGATGGCGATCGAATTTGTACAAGCTAGCTCTGGGTTGGACGGGATAACATACGCATTCTTCGATCAAAGCTTTGACTCATTTGTCATCCCACCTGGGCAGACTGTGGGTTCTGGCGTGTTCGGGAACGTGCTTTTGGTACAAGGGGCACTTGCATCACTGGATATCATCCCTCGGGGCGAGCTAGATATTAGCGCAGCTAATACGGTGAGGATCGGAGGGGCGAATGGATACCAGATCCCGTGGTTGAAGCTAGAGCAACAAGGAGTACCTACGACTTACGATCTTCAGCTGAGTCTCCAGGGAGTAACAAACACATTGGGTGGGCTCCTGGGCAAGGCAAAAGAAATTCTGTCTGGAAGCCATACGTCGTCTATCGTTGTTGCTTCAAGCAGTACGTCGGGCAGTGCGGGAGGAGGACCGGCCTCAACGAAGGGTTCTGCATCTGGTACAGCTAGTAGTGATGTTGGAACAACCACTGGTGGGAAGACCACCGATGCACTAGCACCAAGTCCAAGCGCGACAAGTTCGGAAGCCCCCGCAAAAGCTTCTCCTGTAACTGCGGCTGCGAAGGTTATTACAGTTTCCGATATACCTGACAAAACATCTCCTACGACTGTGGCTGCCGCTGCGTCCTTTTCCGCAGCCTGAAAATGGACCCGTAGGCCTTCGGACTACCAATCCTAATTCGGTGACGCTTGAATACCCCTTTTTTTTAGTTTATATGGACACGATAAACGAACGCGAGACTAATGACCTGCTATTTGCTTTTACTTGATTCACGGATTTTTTTGTATACCATTAGCTCTTCTATCTTGATGTATGTCGTACTCCCCGATAATGATTGTGTTGATCTTGTACAACTCTCTAAAATTAAAAGACTTCTGAAATTGCGAAGGGTTTATATTGCAAAAGTTATGCAGGGGGCAGGAAAGCAACCCAGAGGATGATCGAGACGATGCTCCAAATATGAGTCCAATAAATCCAAGCACGAGATATCAGGGGGTATTTGCTAGCGTGTGTAATAATATATGCAACAGCCCAGTACGTGAAAGGCATGGAATGGGCAAATCGCAGGACAATTTGAGTGTGGGAGGCAACGAGGAGGAGGGAGGCAATGAGGAGAGCATGGATGGCATGTGGTGCGATTGAACGGCTGAAGAATGGGTCAGATGACCGTTCAGGTCTGACAAAGTGCCAGAGGAAGTGTAGGGAGTAAGAGAAGAGGGCGAAAAGAGGTGGAATTGATATGAGAAAGTTTGGGAGTTGACTGAGGGTCCAGTACTTGAAAAGGCCGACATTCCAGTAGGTAGACTGGACGTGGTTGTAAATAAGGGGTAGGGTATTTGAACACCACTGGGGAGGTGTGGAAGAGGCGCAGAAGGAGACGTAGGCGTACACGTTGTGGGCCACAAAAGGAGAGAGAACCAACGCAGAACAAACGGTTGCGACCAAAAAATCGAATAGAGGTGGGAGACGTCTCTTGTTCAGGTATGGGTACAAAATTCCCCAGACGATGAAACCGGCGAGGAAGAAGCCGTTGGAACGAAATGTGGAAGCAAGGGTGAAGAATAGGGCCGCTTTGAACCACTGCTTGCGTGCACAGCAGAGCATGCCTAGACAGGAAATCAGGTTGTGAACGGGTGATACACTAACACAGAGAGGAAGACTGACCGCGGTAGGAGAGGTGAGTAAAGAAGGGTTCTGTATAAGGTGCAAAGCAGAGTGTTAGGGGACTGAAAGGGACGAGGGAGAGCAGAGCAGCGAGATGGGCCAGATGCTGGTTGGCAAGGTAGTGGAGAGAGAGGTCGTAGAGGGTGTTCAGTGCATCGTAGGCGAGTGCAGTATTTAATAAAGCAATAACGACTGGCGAGAAATACCGCAGGAGGATAGGGGCCCCAGGAAGAAACGCATACTGGTGTTCCCAGTGGTAACCATAGTCTGCGATGTCCTTGAAGTGCAAAACATCCCAACGGACTAGAAAGCTGTGTACATTATCCGCCGACGCGTCAAAGGGGCGTACGACGACGTGAGCAACGCCGGCGACGGCGAGATAGACCAGACGAGAGGCTAAGAAGTGAAAGAGGAACATTAATAATCAGGGTCCCGACGCGCCTTGGTCATGGTCAACGTCCTCGCCCACTTTGTCGAGAGCGTCCCCCAACCCCTCACAGATGCTCTCGTCAACCTTGCGCCCCTGCTCGCCGTCGCTGCTCGTAGCGTCCGCCTCGTCGACTGGTCAGACGATTGGTACTCGTCCTGGCTCACGCTCGCTTCCTGGTGGCTGTTGTGTCTTACCGCCCCTGCCCTCTTCCACTATGCACTCCCAACTATCGTCGCCATCGCCGTCGTCCTCACTACGCGGCAGAAACCCGCGCTGGTTGTGACGGAGGGATTACTGGAGGGTGCAATTGCTGATCTTACTGCGCTGCGTAGTGCACTCCCAGCCATTCCCTCTCAGTCGCTCCCTCCTATTGCCCTTCTCCGCGCAGCAGCAATCCTGACTATCCCATGGCTTATTCTGTCCCATCTCATCCGGGCACGAATCCTGATCGCTATCTTTGGCACTCTGGCTTTGACTCACCGCGCCCCTTGGGCTCGCGTTCTTCGCTCCGTTCTCTGGCGGAGTGCATTTGTCCGCACAAGTCTCTGTCGCCTCCAGGCCTTCCTTACAGGCCAGTCTTTACCAGAATATGTTGTGTCCAACCAACCGACACCCACTACGCCAGCGCCAGTTCCCTCCCTCCGCTTTCTCTTCACTATCTACGAGAACCAACGGTGGTGGGTAGGTCTTGACTGGACTGCTGCTCTTCTTCCCTCAGAACGTCCCTCTTGGTGCTCCCCAGCACTTCACCCCATTTCACCCCCGAGCGCCTTTACTCTTCCTGATCCTACTACTGTCTATCTTCCCTCACCGGATGGAAAATCCAGAATTAAACGCACAGCAGTCTGGAAGTGGGAAGAACCAGAATGGAGACTTCTCGTTCGCAAAGAGGGCTCTCCCCTCTCACGTATCGAACGTGCCCCTCCGGCCATAGACGACACTTCTGTTCTCACTCCCTCGTCTTCTACCACTTCAAGCGGCAGCCGTCTCCTCAAAGCCGCTGCTAACAAATTTAAAGAGTCTTCCATCACGTCGCCACCGACTTCTCCTCCAGCTAATTCTGATACCATTCCGTCAGAATCTACTGATCAAGGTGATTCTGGGGAGCTCTGCACCGACCCAGACGGCTGGATCTTCGGCGACAATAAGTGGGAAAACCAGTCCCATCGTGGTGGCCTCGGAAAGGTGACCTCGTTATTTTCTCTTATCCATTCCCGGTTGTCTCATCATCACGATCATTTTTAGTATACTCGCTGCAGGCGTTGGACCCGTGTGGCTATCGTCAGTGAAATCGTCGAGATTGTCGAGCAGGCCGAGCCCAGTGTTTTGAGTCCTCACAAACAAGTACCAGTTTCTACTCAATCAAAATCTGTCCAACCAAAGTCATCACCTACAACGCCAACACAACCCACTTTCCCAGAGCCAAAAACACAATCACCAGAACGATCTACTTCCTCTGCAGTGGCACCTGACCCAGAAAGTCCACTTCGACAGCGACTTCGCGCAGCGCTCTCCAAGTCTTCCAGTTCTTCATCTTCTTGATCCTAATCATAAACATAATTATATCGGTGCCACAGTCTCGCACGGGTGCTATTATTTTCACATGTCTATCAAATCTTTTATTGTGTCAAACTGTGTGCCTTGACTTGTACTTAACCACCCCCAAAAGTCCTTCAAGGGTGATCATGTGTTATTGACAAACGTCATGATAAGAATATGATCATCGGCTACATCTTTTGTTCTATGCTATAATTTGTTTGGATACGAATATGGCTACAGATACCCTGTCAAGGCACGGCTAGCAATGCACGGAAAAAGTCAAGGCCCCCATGGGGTCAACAAAAATAGAATACAATGCAACGAATGTATGGGGTAAGATTACCGATCAGACGCGGTTGTCTGCCGAATGGATATCTCGGGCTGGGGAGATCTCCAGTTCGGACGCACTCAGGTCAAGGAAGGAACTACTCGGCGTGGGTGAAATAGAAACAGAAGTCGGGATTGTCTGTCTTGGGGGTGTACGCGTTGACATAAAGGGTGGGACCACTGGGGAAACACTCAGTGAAGACGGTGTTTGTGGCCAGTCTTTGGGCGGGACGGCTGGTGCAGGAGGGGATAATATGATGACAGGTGGTCCTTGTTCTGAATAAACCGATGCTGAATCGTCCGAACCACAAGACGACGCGTGGTCCTTCTCTTCGTTCGAGCTGCCAGCATACGTCAACCCAGAGGGTTGCTTCTGAATCGTGTGTTCATCGTCCGAGTAGCTGGCTGCAGCACAACTAAACTCGGTTAAGGCAGTAAGCACACTCATAGTGTCCACATCCCGCCTCTGTACCATCTCCCTCGAAACGTATACTGGCATCGTTGTGCCACTCGTGACGGTGTTAGCAGTCGACTGCCCAGCAAAGAACGAGGTATTCCCTGAAGATTGCAGAACCGTTAACTTGACCTTGTTTGCAAAGGCACCGAACGAGTTCATCCAGCTCCCCGTTCCATTTCCCCATAGTAAACCTCGTTTCTTCATGTTGCCGCTATCACCACCACTGCTACCACTGCCTTTAGAACTAGTAGCATTGCGGGGAAGTCCAGAAACATCAATGAGTTGCAACCCGAGTTTCCTTGCCACGCAGTTGTATGTAAGCTTGTAGTTTTTAATCGCCTCATCCGCAAATCCGAAGAATGCGAAAAAGACGAGGCCACATATGACGATATTCCAACGCGTGCTTTCGAGGATGAACACTGATAGGGGATTGCTACTCCACAACTTCCTTGAATACTGGTCGATGATATTGAAACCTAGAGATTCTCTTGTCAACATGGGGTTTCTAAAAAAAAAAAAATCTCATTGAGTACATACCGAAGTGCGTGTCCTCCCAAGAAATCCACGGCTGCACCGGTTGCGTAGTGGCCTGGGTGATAACAACGTACAGATTGACTGGTACATCCAACAGTGCTTCCACTCCCGCCAAGCACATCAACCGGATATACCGGCTTGCGGTGGCTGAGTTCGTGTTGTTGGACGAGAGGAGCTTCTTGAATTGAGTATAGTTGCGTCTGAGAGCGAGGAAAGCAAGGATAGAGTAGATGCAAGCTATGATCGCCAGACCAACTGTAGGTCCTAGGACCAATACATAGGCGAGCGGTGTGTTGAATATTGATGGGTAGCACCCAATGTCTTCGTAAATGTCAAAGCGGTGGCCTTGGACCACGACATCTAATAGGTATATATATTCGTCAGAAAAGCGCCTATCGTTGCGAATATTGGGACTCACGAAGAATCATTATGATGATCGGGATGCCAACGCCGATGCCAAGATCAATCAACACGCCTCGCCTTTTCTACATGTCCCTTCAGTCCCACTGTTAGAAGAAGAGGTTGTTTTCACTCACCTCGGAGATAGTCCTCGTGACAGTCGATACTCTCACAATATGGTATAACCGCCTATTGATACACAATGCCGCAGCAGGGACGGCTACAGATACCCCGATGAGGAATTTAGCGACAATATCACACCAAATTGGTGCCCAGTTCGTCATGTTGCCGTCCCAGACGACAGAGTCAATGAACAGAAGTAGATTGCCAATGGATATCCATCCCATGTATATACAAGTCCCCGTGTTCCATGCTATCGTTCGAAAATTTGATCAGTACCAGACCGGCCAACAAATCCTGAGCAACCGACCTTCAAGATGCCAAGCAAACGGGATAGCCGTCAAAACGAAAGAAATGAAGGAAAATGCAGAAAATGCATGATTAGAGGCAGTCATACTGGGTATATGGTAATGTGGTGAATATCGAGATTATTTGGACGTAGCAATGGCAAAGTCGTTAGGGATCTTAGGGAGAGGCAACACTGTCCTCTTCCTGTGAAAGAACGGGAGGGTTGGTTGGTTCCCTTGGTCGCCCACAACATCCAGCTTAAAAGGCCAACACTGCAGGGCCACCCTTATACTCATTTCCTTGTGCTCCTCGCGAAGGTAAATTCCAAAACAGGCCAATACTTTTCAACTTCCATATATGGATACAACGCCCGACAGAAAAAGGACAATGGCCTAACATATTTGGTAAGCGTGCTTCATAAAAGTTAAAGTTCCGATCCGACCATCACGCTAGGTTAGGGCCTAAATTCCTGTGCGTGCAGAGCTTCTTCCTTACAAGACTGTCTTTATGCAACCTCCTCGTCAGAGAAAATGGCCGTCAACGGCACTCCATCTTCTCTGATCACTCCTCGATACATTCCGGGTGAGTTCATGGGCATCGCAACTAACCAATCGGAGTCAATGATAGTCCTATAAGATACATATTACAAGGCTTACCACGTCCTTGTGAATCCAGAATGATGACCCCTCCCAGCCCCCCATCGTGCAACAAATCATCAACGGCAATTTCCCCAGCCTTCTTAATGGAGTGGTGTTTAAACTGCACTCTTCTAGCGATTGTGGAGGCTGTAGCCAATCTTATGAAGTACTAGAAGACGATATCTTGAACATGAGGTGCCGTGTGTCGCAGAAGACAAAAATGGCTCACGTCTCCGTCACCCGTTCCAGAAACACCGAGTGCTGTCGGCTGGGGAGAAACCATGTTGATAATTTTCTGCAACCACATGGAGCTTGAAGGTTTCCATTCTTCAGCCCAAAAGCCCGAGCCCATATGTGGAGTGTCGCCTATACGACCGACAAGTTTGTTGGTGCGGCCACCGGTTGATGTCAGAGTAGCTATGCAGCCTCGAACATCTAATGCCACAGCGCCAACAGTTCCTTTCGGTAGCTGATCGAGGGGTGGCGTGCCACTGCCGTCAGGTGGGTACGGCAGAGGTTCTTCAGGTAATCCGAGTCCTTTGCGGTGTTCTCTCCATCGCCGCTCGGTAAAGAAATACGAAGGGTCTACAAGTGTTTGTCCAAGGGATGCAGCGATATCTTCCGCGGTACTTCCGGATACAAACGGATGGGGAACCTTATCGGGAGCCAGGTATAACGCACGAATAAGTTGCGAGGGATTCCGTGCCCTGGTAAGCAGAGTAGCGGACACGCCACGTCGAGTGTGGGGTATATGCGGGTGAGATGCTGGAGGTTTGGATAACATGAGGGAGGTCTCGAGTTCGTTCTAATGCCATGCAGTTGGTGGGTGAACTAATCTGAGAGGTGATAGAGCTCACTTTGCCGGCGACATTAAACACGGCACCTTTTCCAGCGTTAAACAACGGACAGTCTGCGGAACCAATATGATTGACATTCTCCCAGAGCACCAACAGGCATTTCTACCTTCCATGACGGTCACCGCAGCCACGACTGCATCTAATGCTTCACCACCCTTACCAAGGACACTATATCCCTAGAAAACCAGATGAGCTTCTCATCTCATGCATACACGATAACACAACGCACCGCTTCTAAAGCCTCCTTCAAAGCCTTGGTGTACCCTGCCCGTTGTTTGGGTGATGATCCCTCTCGGGTAATGGTACCGGCTCCTCCATGTATTACAAGCACATAGTTAGATTTACCTTTGTCCTTGGTAGACAACGAGGTCATCGGGAGGAGGGGGGTTTTCTCTGACGTGGCCATATCTCAAAGGCTCGCTTGGGGGAGGATATTATTATGAACATGGGAGAGCGGAAGGTGACCCTGACCCTAACCCTAGATAGCTTAACGCGTCGATAAGCGTGTCGCGTGTTACTTAGCACAACACCATGAGCGGCAACAAGTACGCTGATCTCCCAGATATCGTGAGTTCCTCATCGGCACTGTGCTACCTAGACCATCTTCTTATCCTGGTACACCAGGACACTGCGCCAGACGTCTACGAAACCGAAGATGTCTTCCCAACCGCGCAGCTAGCAGTGAGCTCCTAGCCGCAAACTTGAGACCTGCACTAATTGCAGTCTCTGAACAGAAAGCGGAGTCTAGTGAGGACGAATCTGCACCGAATCGCAACCCCAACAGGAAGCGGATTCCGCCCCCCACCAAAGAGGAGCTCGATGTAACGGGGCTCATCAGCTCAGAGGAGGCGAGCAGGAGGTTCAGGAAGGCAGAACGCAGACGTGAGTTTTCTGAATGCCCTTGACCGACATCGCCGAGGCTGATAGCGCTCGATAGATCGGTCGCGGACGACATACACCTATCCAGCCTCACCTGGATCGCCATCCTCACCAACAGATGCCTCTGGTCTTCAACGCCCTGTCCCTCTGTCACACCGTTTACGTGCTCTTAATGCAGAGCTCTCCGCTCTCGAAAATGAACTTGCGGACCCTGCCAACCCGCTACTTCAAAAAGAGCGTGAGGAGGAGAATGTTGACCCTGGGGAGCTCATCAAGGAGCTGGTCGTTGTCCGGGGTCGACTGGACAAGATCCGCAAAGGACACGAAGGAAGAGGCCGGCTCATTGGTGTTGTATTGGAGAAGGACCGACAAGAGTCTGGTTCAGAGGGGAAATCAGAGGAGTCTGAGGAAGATGAAGAAAAAGATTCTGAAGCCTCAAAAATGAGGAATCTCATCGAAATTGACAAACGTGTAGGGGAGTTGGAGAAACGTATTGGCTCTTCCAATGCAGCCCTGGACGAGGTCAGTTCTTGCCCCCACACTAGACACCCCTCACTAAGATAGATTTAACAGACCTCACCATTACCCCCACCCTTGTTGCCCCTAATCACGCGTCTCAATTCTCAACTTGCCCTCCTCACCCAACCTCGGCATCTCGATTCTATCTCTCGCCGTCTTAAGTTATTGCTTTCTGACCTCGACCGAGCATCAGCGGCACAACAGCATCGGCGATACCCTTCACAGACTACAGGTTCTCCTGTTTCACTTATTCCTGAACACCTTTTACCAGTCCTGTCACGACTTGGTCCATCACTCCCTCAAATACCCCATATCCTCACTCGTCTGAGAACCTTGTCTGCCCTTCATACATCCGCTGCTGAATTTCAAGCTACCCTTGAGGACCTCGAGAAGGAACATCAGAAAGTCCACGAGGCGCTCGCAGAACTTGACGATGCTGTGGTGACTGTGGAAAAGAGTCTCGAGGAGAACAGAACTGTCGTCAAAAATAATGTCGCTGGTCTCGAAGGCCGAGTGGAGTCTTTACTTCAAAGACTAGAGGAAATTGGTTCAGAACATCCACAGTGACCTGATATTTCGTTAGCATACGTTACATATTAATACCCTGGTGGCATATCGTTGACTTTAGATGTTGCGTATGTCATCTTCCAGTTCTCAGATGTCATCCATGGACAATTCTTACGACTGGTCTGAAGATAACGTCACACGCCTTGACTTAATCAGAGAAATCCAGAATCTGGAGACGATGCCAACACTTCAAATGGGCCGGAGAATACAGAACACCTGTGCCCGAAGCTATCGCCCCTTGCGTCCACTTTGTGTCGCAAGCAATGTAACAATGATCTGTTCGTTCCGTTGGGCATATCGTTTCCCTCACACTCAAGCATGACGTACGTGTCATTATCGCATGCTATTTTATTAACACTCGTCTTTGCTGCAGTCCTGGTAAGATGCTCGCGGGACTCGGAGGCGTAAACGTTGTGAACATGGGTGATGCTTCCGGTCTTGGTGGGAAGATAGTGATGGGATGGTGCATAGTCGGGAGGCGAGTCAAGCTAGTCAAGTGTTTTCCAGAGTGAGATTCAGTCGACGGGGCAGCCCTTGAACCTTGTGTTTTCTCGGCCCGTTTCCTTTACCCAGTGATATTGCGCTTTGCACAACCGACAGTCCACAAAATCGCACCCCAGACCAAGATGGTCCATGTCCCACAATGATACAACTAGAATTACATATTCTACAAAGCAGGACCCATAGCCTTATGTTCCCCTCCGCCGTGGTTCTGGAGATGTTATCCCAACCATGCGATTTAGATCCGCGTTCAACTAGGTTTATTGTCAGCCATCGATTACAGTAACATAGGAAAGAAATACTATACGCCTACCTTCTCTTGTAATTGCATTTGGTCAAGTTCGTCTTCATCATCCTCGTCGACTATCTTATCTGCCTGACCAGCTCCGAGTCCCCATCCGCCACTGGCTCTGGGTCCTGCATGACCGTCCACGTCAGGGCTCCTATATTTTGTTCGGTTAGCCATGATCATGGTTTGAGAAAACACTAGTGCTTACTTTAGAGAATCAAGTAGTTCCATCCTGCGCCTATGCTCTGCGTCGTAAGACTGGCCCAATCTCGGGGTTTCGTCACCAAAAACATCATCCTCGTCGCTCAAGCCCAGACTCAATGCTGCAGGCTTATTCCTGTGTTTGTGAGCAACGCGTCCCCTTCTATCTCGCGGCAATCCACCAGACAGGAAACTAGGGGCTCGAACGGGAAATAGAGTATTAGATTTGAACAGTCCCGGACGGTCTGGTTGACGAGGATTTCGCAGCGCTCTGAGCAAATCATCAATAGCTGCGGCGCTGGGTGAAGCGTCAGGATCAGGGGGAGCGAGGGAAAAAGTGTTTGAACGGTTCTCGCTTTGTGAAGCCAGAACTAGTAGCCTGTATCACTGCTTTAAAGATAGAAACAGGGCAAGAGTGAGAAAACAACGAACATTTGTTGCAGGCGTGGTTGATGATGGGTTTCGGAGATGGTCTCAAGCCGAAGTTGCTCAAAAAGCCGTGGTGCTAAAGGGACGATGACCCTGTCGCGGAAGGAACGCAGTGCAATGGTGCGAACATCGATGTGGGTCGAGGAGTGTTCGGACTTTGAGGATGATTTGACGTTAGTTTGGCGATTTGGAGACTTGGCCCTGTGGGATTTGGGCGTGCGGTATAGAGAAGATAGGAGGGCATGCGTTTGCAATGGTAGCAAAACCTTCAATTTTGTCAGTGAAAGTAAGGCAGAGGTGACGAGTACTCACTCCCTCAACATATGTGAGCACCTGGTCCCAAAAAAAGTTCCATGTCTCAACTACTCGTGCAATAAGTTTGGCATCCTGAACGCCCATCAGTTTGGCGTTTAATGTTACCATGCCTGCCGCAATCAATTCTGCTGCATCTGCCTCAAGCATATTTAGGGCTCGGTTGGGCGTTGATGTAACAACGGTCTGGATGTGGCGTTTGACGAGGGTATTTAAATCTTCTCTGGGAAGCGTTCAGGCGCGCGTATTGGCATGATGGTGCTGGGGACTCACATGGGTATCCGGAGGGGCTCGCCGTTGAATAAGGGCAGGACGTGAACGTGCAGGGCACCCCATGGGTCAGTAGAGCTAGTGGTAGCAAGGCTGACCTGGGAGATACTTCCCGGGGGTACGAGGGACATGGAGGAGCTGGACGAGAGCTGGGGCGCGAGCCTGTGCATTTCTCGACTGACAAGTTTTGCGTCATAGGTGCGGCCGTATGAGCCCTGGAGAGGGGTCTGGAGGAGAGACAAAGAGACAATTGCAGAGACGTACCTTTGAGGGTGAAGTGTGTGTCTTTGGGATATTGACAGTGGTTGTGGATGGATTCATGAGGGAGTTTGAGGGAGAGATGGAAGGGGAGGTTGAAGTAGATTCTGCCTTGGTATGGCTGTGCGGATGAAGGAGCTGTGAGGACGGGAGAGTTCCTTTGAGATTGGCGCCTGAGGATCCACCAGAAAGGGAAGAAGATATTTTGTCCGCAAAAAAACCAAGCCGTTTCGACGACGTCGTCGGTCCATCCGTCCCAAGCACATTCCGATTGGTATCTTGTTCATTTGCATTCCCCAAAAATCGCGTGCTCGCCGCCGCCTGTCGTGGTGTTGAATCGCTAGATGTTCGTCGTCGTGGCTCCCGTTGTTCGTCTGACATACTCGCCCGGCCTTGTTGAGGCTCCGGCAGCGCCTGTTCGTGCGATCGACGGGGCGTGTAGCTGGCAGTCCAGGCTGGCAACATTTTGTGATAAAGGTCGATTGGATCAGTATGGGCGGCTGTTATCGCTTAACAACCGTCGCTTCCCAGTGTTTTGCTGTCAAAGGTAATTGTAGGTGAGATATTGTTCAGGCGTTCAGCCTACCTTTTACCTCGGCAATCAAACTCATGTTAATACCCTCATCATCTCCAAATTTCCTTCCTCGTCTTTTCTCCAGAAACACTCGTCTAATCCGTCATTTCAATGTACTTGCAATTGAGTCTTCTGCCGACGACACTTGTGCCGCTGTCGTAAATTCCTCCCGCAAAATCCTCTCTAATGTCGTCATCAAACAACACAATATGTCCGTCGTCTGACACTACTCTTTCTCAACGAAACTTATCTAGCTTCATGAAGCCACAAACAATACGGCGGAATACAACCTCTGGAAGCCATTCACGAGCATCAACGCAATATGGTCCGTCGCGGAATTTATGTCCTGGACTTGACTGACAAAATCCTAGCCTTTTGCTGTGAAGCGGGCTCTCACTGAGGCAGGTCTCGACCTCGTCAAGGACATAGACGGTATTGCATTCACGAGAGGACCAGGTGCGCTTTCCCCTCGAAATAGAAACCTTTCCGAGTTGACTCAAATTCTTTAGGCATGGTTGGTTGTCTGAGTGTTGGGTGCAATGCAGCCAAAACGTTGGCATTTGCGTTGGACAAGCCGTTGGTCGGAGTTCATCACATGGTTTGTCGGTACCTTACTACACGCTTCTATCTCTCAACGTCCACCGTCTTCCAGCAAGGTCATGCACTCACGTCAGTCCTCACCACCGAGGATCCTCCTAAGTTTCCCTTCCTAACGCTTTTGACATCGGGCGGCCACACTTTGCTGGTGCTTGCAACGTCTAACACGGAATTCAAGATTCTGGCCACGACACTTGATGAAGCCATTGGTCGTTGCATAGATCGAGTAGCTCGGTTGCTGAAGTTAGAGTGGAAGGCTCTTGGGCCAGGTGCTGCTCTTGAAGAATTTATCAATGAAGACCTCCAGTCCGACATAGCAGACGCTCCAACATTTCCCAAACCTCTCTCGGGACAAATGTCGTTTTCCTTCGCGGGCTTCCATTCTTATATGGACATATATCTCAGGAGTCAAGGAGGAATTGAAAACTTTGATATTCCACGGAAACGACGACTGGCCAAAGCATTCCAAGCATCCGTTTTTGCTCATTTAGAAGAGAAGCTGCTTCTTGCGCTCAACTGGTGTACCCAAGAAGGTATTCACGTACAAGATGTCGTTGTCAGTGGTGGGGTGGCAAGCAATCAATGTCTTCGCGAAAGGTACGCCCTCCTCTTTTGTGATAAGCCCAAACTTACTGTATGGATTAGGTTGCGTCAATGCCTCGATTTGTCACTGGACTATAAACCTATTCGTCTGGTTTTCCCTCCTGTTTTGCTTTGTACAGGTATTCAGATCTCTCCCATTTTAAATCATGAGACTTGACGTTCTTGACGTTCTTGTGCAGACAATGCAGTTATGATAGCATGGGCCTCTATGCATCGTTTCCTCGCTGGTGACCATGACACTTACGATATTATTCCTCACCCAAAATGGAGCATTGAGGACATTCCATCCCGGTCATAGCATCCCGGGATATCGTTACTCGCATCCTAGAGCTATATCTCATACTAATAGACTAATCGACCATAGATTTTTGTATTGTAGGCGTCACGAATAATGATACCCATTGCTGTTGAGATCTCTTTAGGAGCCTGCGCGCAAAGTCACGCCACGTGACTATATCTGAAGCAAGCATTGCGTCACGCGACTACGTTATATATACCTGATTTTGTTGCTTACATCCTTTCAAGATGCCCCCATTCGCGAATCCTCTAAAACGAACCGCTGATGATGACGATGAGGCACCTTGGAGTGCTCGTAAGCGACCGTCCCTTGCTCCAGGACGCGAAGAATACTGGATGGTAACATGGTATGATTACCAAAAAAGGTTATCCAGTGATGTCCTCATATTTGCCTAGGCGAAATCCTCAAACCAAGAAACATAAGACATGGGAGGGTGATGCGGTTCTTGCAAGGGATGCTAACAAGGCTATATTATACGATGCCGATGGTAGACGGTACGCAATAAACACCTTTCAGCATCAGAGTCGACGACTCAGCCTCCCCTTTAGAATATCGTCTGGTTCCATAGAAGGCACTCTTGAAGAAGGACGGGAATATACCGTTGGCGGAAAAGAGATAGAATTGGACCGCATGATCACAAAGGCCGACTTTACCTCTGGTCGGTGCTTCGGCAATGGCCCGGGAGGATCTACCCCGACCAATGTTACTTCCGCAACCTATATCAAGTCAAGCTTCGTCCTACCCACACGCAAGCCTCCTGTGCAAAATGCATCAAAGAGGGCGATACCCCTGCAACCAATAGACTTGGCGTCACGAAACAATACACCGAGTGTGGCTACTACAGTTGCACCAACCTCAGGAGGGGTTGTACCTCCCACCTACTGGACTGCTAATTGGTAAAATAGTCAACCGACCATATCACTTATCATTAAATTTCATTATAGGAGAAAGCAACAAAGTAAAGCTCACAAGACATGGGACGGTGACGCATTTGTATCACACATAGACGGAAAATTGACAATGATTAATGAGGATGGTAAACTGTATGCGCTTTCCCCTCTGCCACATGGGCACTCTGACCTGGTACACACCGTAGTATGGGGTTTACTGTTTTACGCAGTCAAAAACCATGCTCGGGATTTCAGATGTACATTGGTGGCAAAGAGGTCGAGCTGGATTGTCAGATACCTCAGTCACAGTTCCCCAATTACCGATGTGAGGGCGGCGGCAAGGACCCGAAGCCTGAACCGGAACCACAACCAGAGCCCGCCAAGACGACGATTAATACCAAGTCGTTCTATGGTATATCCAAGCCTAAGCTAGTAGGGCCGTTGTGAGATATGCCTCACAGAAGTGATGAAATCTTTGGCTAATGATTTCTCCAGACACAATCCAGATGCTGAAGGAGCAGTCATAATGAAAGCACCAACAAACGATCATATCAAGAAATACAACACCAAGTTTGTATTCTCTTAATTGTTGCCCAACTCAATTAATGACACTATATAGGGATCGTCCCATTGTCCCAGTTGTTCTTGACCCGATTCTAGCCCGCAGAATGCGAGACCATCAGAGAGAAGGTATACCTCAAAGCTGTAAGCCCCATTGCACCCGATTGACTTTAGCATAAGGTGTCAAGTTCCTGTATGAGTGCGTAATGGGTCTCCGAAAACACGAGGGCCAAGGCTGTATCTTAGCGGATGAGATGTGTGACAACCTGTTATTCCTACATTTCATGGACTGCTCTTACCTTTGTTTTCATATGTCAGGGGCCTCGGCAAGACTTTACAGGTGAGTAGTGCAACACGTGTCTTTACATAGATTGCACAGCTAACCGCCCATCAACCCCAGACAATTGCTCTCGTGTGGACATTGCTCAGTAAGAATAATACTTAAACAAAGAACGTTCATTTTCGACTCTATCACACAGAACAAAATCCCTACCCCGGGATTGGACCAGTGATCAAAAAGGTTATGATCGTGTGCCCCGTTTCACTGGTCAATGTATGTATTCGCATGTTTATATCCCTTTAACTACTCACCCTAGTTCCAGAATTGGAAAAGCGAGTTCTACAAATGGCTTGGTAGGGATCGTATGGGAATTGCGACCTGCAGCAAAGACCCCGTTGAGCTTCACGCGTTTAAGAACTCGTCAGTCCAGAGGGATGCCCAATAGCTTGTTGTGGCTGACCGTCCTTGTTATCAGACCCACACATCAGGTCCTCGTCATCGGATATGAACGTCTCAGATCTATGGTGTAAGTCCTATCGTCAATCTGCCTCGTGTAGCTAATGAAGTCTCAGAAACAAATCGGAAAAGTTGCGGTGTTTGTGAGTATGTTAATTCCTCGGATTTATCCTGTCTAACAGCACAGCCCGCAAATTGACCTCATCATCTGCGACGAAGGGCACCGGCTCAAATCCTCTCAGAATAAGACGACACAGATGTTCAAGGATTTCAAGACGCGACGACGTATTATTCTGTCAGGGACACCAATTCAGAATGACCTGAGCGAACTTCATGCTATGGTATGCAGGACTGAATTTTTACATGATGGGGTATTGTAACAATATTTATTTGTAGACGGAATTCTGTAACCCTGGCTTATTCGGTTGGTGCAGCTGTTTGATCATTGACTGAATTGAGCTGAAGTATTTTAGACGATTATCCCACATTCCGTCGCGTATATGAGAATCCGATTCTCAAGAGTAGAGCGCCCGGTGCTTCTGCTAAAGAAGTGGAGTTAGGTGATGCAAGGACAGCTCAAGTTGGGGATTAAAATTCTCATGAATCATCACATTACTGAACGTCAACACAGCTTCTGAAGATTGCTAAGAGCTTCGTTCTGCGGCGCGACGCCGATCTACTCAAGAATTACCTACCTCCGAAACGTATGTCAGTTCACATCTTCTGATGGCACTTTCTAAATTATTCTGTCGTGATAGATGAATATGTTGTCTTCGTCACTCCCACTGCACTTCAACTTGAAATTTTTCGCAAGATACTTAATCCCGATAAGATGGATGATCTGATAGAACAAAGCACCACAGCAGAATCCTTGGCGATGATCGGCGTGCTTACGAAAATTAGCAATAGCCCTATCTTGCTGAGAGCTACTGCCGAAAACGCCAAAGGGAAGCTGAGTAGCATGTTCCATCGGCGTAATTTTACGGATGCCGCCAACCTCGTTCCTGAGAACGCCCATATTGAAGATATGAATCTGAGCGGTATCAGATTTAAATACACATATTGCCGACCACTCTCTAATACTCTGTCTAGGGAAACTCATCATGTTATCAAAGATGCTCAAGGTGATTCGTGAGGTAAGGCATCATTAACAAATCGTGAACGCAGTGTGAACACCACAATGCTATGCAGACCACAGAAGAGAAGTGTGTGTTAGTCTCGCACTACACTTCAACCTTAAATATCTTGGAGGCCTTCTGCCGAAAAATGCGATACTCTTACTTCCGGCTCGACGGGTAAGATCGTTGATCTACCTAGCTATTATCAAACTGTTCACGAGGTGTACAGCCAAACACCACAGGCACAAAGACAGGAATATGTCAATGCTTTCAATAAGACTAATCAGCGAGGCGGCTGTAAGTCAATATCAAATCCAATTGATGTTAATTGATGATACTCCGGAAGTCATATTTCTTCTGAGCTCCAAAGCTGGTAAGTACGTCTTCACCGGGAATCACCCAGCTGGACCGCCGACTTATTTACTCGGTAAGGTGGGGTTGGCATCAACTTGATAGGTATTAGGTTCCACCATCAAACACATTGTATACTCAATGGAAATAGGCGCTTCGCGACTGTGCTTGATCGACTCAGATTGGAATCCCAGGTGACGAATTCCGTTCTCAAGGGAGGTAAAGTTGCCTCATGGTCCCCTTTGTAGCCACGACCTTCAATCTATGGCCCGTTGCCACCGGTGAGATAATATTTAGATTCTTGCTCTGCATCTTCTGAGACTTCTGATTGACGTCTAGGGATGGTCAGAAGCGTCCTGTGTTTATCTACCGTTTTCTGACGGCAGGAGCAATTGATGGTAAAATTTATCATGGCGCCGTATATGTTATTCTTATTGACAATATCAGAAAAAATCTATCAGCGTCAGGTCACAAAACTCGCATTGAGTGATTGTAAGTATCTCGACTTCTGCGGTAATTTTACCTTGTGACTAATCTGAGCTGTTAGCATTGATCGGCTCGGTTCGTACAATTCATAAACCCACAAAACATAACCTCTAATAACATGATGAATTAGGCGACGAACACTTCAAAAAGCGATACCTTCACCCGAAAGGATGTAAGCGATTTCCTCTCAGCAGGGTGTTGTGAGAGCTGAGATTCCTCCAGTTAAGGGACATATTCCGTATCCATACCGAGACTCTAAGCAATACGCATGATTTGCTTGATTGTCCCTGTGACGAAGGGCACGACTCGAGCGACGCATCTACATCGGAAACAGAAAACCGTCATGGTCAGGATGACGCAGAACAGTCTGACGATGAAATACTCAAGGGAGGCTTTGTGAACGCAACGCAGGTGACCCCGAGCTATCTCGGGAAGCTCGACAAAGCGGTGAGCGTTCATCATTCAGTCCCTTTGTTCAGGTGATCTGACTTGTTTTTTTTTTCGAAGTATCTGGAGAAGAAAAAAGAAGGATTGGCCGCACTTGAAGAATGGAAGCACGTCAATTGCTTAGCAGCCACAGCGAAGGACCACATACAGGATACCATTCTTCGAGAATTGCTTTATACAGATGGGACGGGAGATCCATCGAATTCCCGGAGACTGAGCGGACGAGCTGAGGACCTTTTAGCAGCAACTGACCTTGACCGATTTACGACTGATGTGACCCCCAAGTCAGTTGACGAGGTTCCTGGGGGTACCGTTACATTTATTTTTGAGAAGACTGTTAACAAGCCGTTGGAGAATGAATAGAGAATGGACTCTAAATCACTGATGTTCATGCATACCTAAAGAGTGTATAGGGGTTGGTAGTCGGCCGACAAGAATAACATTCGATACACATAATCACACTGTACAAATGAGAGAATAAAGATGGAGAAGTGAGATGGAGAACATGATGTGATGTAAACAACAACAACCGTCCACCCCCTCTCCCCCCCGTTTCCCTATCTCTCTGACAAGTCCATAGAAGACAACAAGGCAAAGAAACGGAAACAAACACCCTGCGCCAAGTTACCCTGGCCCAGTGTGTAACAGAAGTGGTTGAAGGTCATACGCAATTTGACGACACCACGAAATCGTCTTTTGCTTGATGAAATTCTGGGTCATAATTCACCGTAAACCATTTTTCCATCGATGATAGTGGCGACCACTTTGGTGTCAAGGATGGTGTTAGAGGGTACAGTCATTACGTCTTGGGAAAGGATGGTGAGGTCTGCACGTTTTCCAGCCTCGATAGAGCCGAGAATATTCTCCGTGAACGACGCATATGCGGGATCAATGGTCATTCCTATGTGACGTCGGGAATAATCAGTGACTGCACGATCTTGAGCAAAACCGATCTCCACTTACCGCGTAATGCCTCAACACGCGACAATCGCTCCTCGGGGAACCTGTCGTTTTAGTCGTCAAATCTTGGAGCAAGATCGATGACGGTACGCTCGTAGAAAACTTACCAGCCTTCTGGACCATGAGGCGACTTCCCATCGGGTGAAATTCGAGTGACTGCTGCGTAGAACGCGGAGAGTGGGTTCATAGACTCAACGGGGAAATCTGAGCCTAGGGTTATTTTGGCACCACTGTCTATGATAGAACGGAAGGCATAGAGTAGCTTCACACGTTCCGGACCCTGTAGTTATTTCCGCAACTCGATAAGGTCCGGTGTTGGGCGATATAAGCTAAATATTCTTACCAAGCGATCCTCGGCATACCACATGTCACTAATGCTGTGTTCGAGAAAACCATATCGTTTCAATGACCCGATTCCCATTACATCAAAAAAAGTCACGCACGCGTGAGTTGGTTGAACACTTGCAATGACTTTGAAAGTTTATCAAAACCAGAGCGCCTGGTATGGACGTATAGTTAGCTCACCCCCTAGTTTGCCAAGGCGCCTCATGTCAGCTCTCGTCATCATTTGCGCGTGTTCAAGACGAGGTCGGAGTGCAATCACGTTGGCACCTTTCAAAGCGGCCTCAAAGGCATCCAAGACGAGACCGTTGGCTCGGTCACCAATCGCATGGACATTCTGTGAGGCATAAAATCAGCCGCGGAAGAAAATTCACCGACGTCATGAGACTCACTACTTGCCAGCCGTCCCTCAGAAATTTGGGAATGACATCAAACAAAATATCAGGATCCAGACGCATGAAACCTGGAGTCTCTGGATTGTCATGGTAAGGTTCATAAAGCTATTTAGGAATTGAAGTGTTTAGTGTGCGTGTCGGTTGGGAAGACGTCTCAACGAACCGCAGCGCCCCCAGTGCGAAGAGCACCGTCAGCAAAAATTTTGACGCTACGCGCGGTGAGCCTATCTTGATCCTTCCCAATGGTCATCTGGGTAGTATTACCCCAATACGGCTGATTCTCGTTAAAATATCTCATGCCATAGATCCTGATCTGAGGATCAAGTCAAGCTCATCAAACTTAAGTCGGTAAGTCAGTGCACCCACCGGCAACACGCCACTGCTCGCTTGCCTACACAAAATATCAGCTTATCCTCTCATATCGGCATTAGGTGCTTACTTTCTGAAGAATGCCAGAGAGATAGGATCAAGGCCAGCATCGTGGATAGATGTTAAGCCTCTCGCATGTGCATGGTTGACGGCGAGATGAAATCTTCTACGTAGATCGTCCTCGGTCAACTCGGGTTGCTTGATGAGATCCTGCGCGTTATCGAGGAACACTCCTGAATGAAGTATCCCATTAGGGTATTTTGATAGGGCAAAATCCGTGATCGCACCTGTAGGCTGGTCCTTCTCATCTCGAATTATGACACCGCCTTCGACAGTGTCAGGAAAAGGCGCGCTAAGCCTCATAGCCTCGGCAGAAACCCAGAGTGCGTGACAATCCTTGCTTTGCAATACTACAGGTCGCCCGCGGATTAGGGGGTCTGCATCGAGTTGTGCCTATGGACAAGAATGAATAAACAAGATGAGCACCTGAAATTTTAAATTTTACCGCAGATGGCCAACTAGAAGAAGGCCAAATAGTATGGTCCCAGCCACCACCGCGGATCCATTTCGTCTTGTCGTTGAGTACGTCAGGATTGTCGAGGATAAATTGTCTGACCCTAGCGACGGTATCTGAAGCTATGATAAGGACAATAAATGAGTCCCACGATTTGGCTCACCCGGAATCGTCTGAGTTCCTTCGAGTGGCAACTCTTGGCTGGCACCGTATTCGAGGATGTGCGCATGTGAGTCTATAATCAAACTTCCTTTAAATGATTGAGGTATATCGTACGAAGAACTGACCGCTAATTCCTGGGACTATGATAGAGCCTGGTGGAATATACTGAACTCGAAGCTTGGAATGAGATAGAATTTGAGCAACTGTCTCCAAAAAAGAATTCCCCCAACGACCATTGACATCCACTGTCGAATTGTACGTGGTCCAGGATTGGTGAAGTTCTTAGGATGATCCCCAGGAGAAGACGTACAAAGAGAGCCAGTGCCTAGGATGTGAGAATCGCGTACGACAACACATTGGACCTTGGTATTATTCGCATCGACTGTGTAAATATAATCCCCGTCCTCCGAGCAGAGGGCATAGGTGCCTGAGGTATGATTGGATAAACGGATGGCAGCAAAGAGAGCTCCAAGAAAAGTTAACGCGAACAGCGCCCTGAACGGCCCAGAGAAAGAGGCTTGGCGAGGTTTATCATTGGGTTTGGTGGTCTGCTTTGGTGCACCATTGAGAGTACGGTTTGGAGTGCCGTTAGAGTCGACGGGTTTCTGGTCGAGTGACATGGCAGAAACACAGAGAGGAAAGTGGCGAGCTATCAAAAAGCAGGATTGGGTGCACAGCAAATGACACAGCTCTTGGGGGAAAACGTAGCCGGTTGAATGGACTTGAACTGAGCGACAATTCTGAAGAAATTGCTATGGTGATGTTATAGGGTAAAAAGATAGGAAATGTGAGGAGAAATGAATAGTCGGCAAGCATTATATAGCGGTTTGGAAAGATTAAGCGCTAGACAGGACAAGAGAGCGCTGAGCCTAGCCGACGGATCTTTGATCTTCGATCCATTGTGACACGTAATTGATCACACTTGTGAACTTGACTGGAGCGGTTTGGTTCACTCCCCAATCATCATGGACCTTCTTCTCCGCCATCGAGCCCACTCGATTTTCAGCTCTCTCGTCTCACATCGTATAAAACTATACTCTCTTGTTTCTCTCATCGCCGTCTCCGCCGTCATCCTCAATGCCCTCAGGAGCTACAGTAACTTCTACTCCGTTGCCATATATCTGTCTAAGAGTGGTCGCAGTGTCCTAGTTCGTACGACAATAGCACCTCTCAGCACTTGCCATAACTCCCTTTCAGGTTCTTGCTAATTTTGCATTACTATTGGCCCTCGTTTGCGGACATATTGTGCAGCGTGTCTTCTTTGGTTCCCTGCGTGCCAACGAGGTTGAGGTATGTATACAAGACATTGCTGTTCAAACACAAGACTTACACGTTGATTTTTGGTTTGTGTTTAGCGCCTTTATGATCGACTGTGGTTTTTCATTACAGAGTCCTTGTTGGCTTTCACCATATTCCGAGATGAATTCGACATACCTTTTGTCCTCATGTTTGGCTTTCTGCTTTTTGTCAAGTCATTCCACTGGCTCGCGGGAGACCGGATTGAATGGGTGTGTTGCTGTGTCCAGTTCATATGACATCACAAACTAACAATGAACCCCTACCCAGATGGACCAACAGCCATATCCAGGCCCCTCAGCCTTGTTCCATCTTCGAATGACGTCGCTTTTCTTGATCCTATGGTCCACAGATTTCATCATGTTTGTTTTTGCCATAGACCACACTATCACTTATGGTGTGGGTGGTATGGTTTTATTTGCAAGCGAGGTTGGTCTATTGTTGATGAAATCGACAGCATCTCTAATGCACGCCTAGTATGGCATCCTTATGGCTAGTATCATGAATACCATTCTCAAGTATCTCCTTTCGGCCTATGAGCTAAGAAGGGCTGGTCGTCGCGGTGGAGAGAACGCACCTCCTTGGGAAAATAAGTCTATGTGGGTTTTCTATATCGAGTTGGCGACAGGTACGCGCATGTCATCCACTTTTATAATGGCTCGTCGTTTATAAAACCGTAGATTTCCTCAAGTTAACAACATATCTCATTTTCTTCATCATCATCATCACATTCTATGGCCTTCCCCTCAATATTATTCGGGATGTCTACATCACCGCACGCTCCTTTATCACAAGACTTCGTGCATTACACCGCTACCAAACAGCGACACGCAATATGGACCAGCGTTACCCCAACGCTACCGAAGCTGAACTGACCGGAATGTCCGACCGAACTTGTATTATCTGTCGAGAAGATATGCTTTTACCCGAGCAGGGACAATCTCCAGTTAATGACGGACCGAATGTGACGCCAAAGAAACTTCCTTGTGGTCATATCTTTCATTTCCATTGTCTTCGTTCTTGGTTGGAGAGACAACAAAGCTGCCCGACATGGTGAGTCTTTTTATGAGAATCTGAACAATAACGATGATTGAAGACTGGTCCCAGCCGACAAAACGTGCTTGAAACAAATGCGCCACAACGTCCTGTTAATGAGCCCGCACCTGGTGTACCACAGCAAGGAAACCCTGCAGGCCCCCAGCCGGTAAATAACAATGGTGCCAACAACAACAACCCCTTTGCCAACCCTCTGGGATTACTAGGGCGCTTCCTTGGTCCCCCCCGACAGGCCGCTAACCGCAACCCCCCCATGCCAGCTAGGGTAGTACAAAATCAAGGCGCGAACGATCAAAACAACCCGATTGTGATTGAATATCGCGTTCAGTATCAAGCCCCGCCTGCTGCTGGCGCGACAGAGGCAACGCAAACCACCCGGAACCCCCCTGATACACTGCAGCCCATACAGCCCTTGGAGGGCTTCCCTGGCCCAAATGGAGTCTGGCAACGCTGGCCTGGCCATGGTGGTGATATACTTCCCCACCCTAATATTCCGAACCAACCAACGACTACAGTATCATCAGAAGGAACACCAACAAGGAATGCAAATGGTCAAGATTTCAATGATAATGAGAACTCCGAGGACCCAAGACTTGCCGCTGCATCTGCCGCGCTCCGTCGTTCAAACGGGAACTTGCCACCCACAGAAAACAACAAACCAGTATCCGCAGGCACCTCGGAAGAGTCTCAAAATCGTTTTGGTGCCCCTCCCTCGGTCCCAGCGTTAATCCCTTTATTCGACATTTCCACGCCACAAAACATTCAGACGCCACCCCAAATGCATCAATCGAACCAAACCTCTCATTCAACCAGCACCCACGTTCAGTCCCCCCCACCTGTGACCTCCCATACTACTTCCTCCGCATCTCAACTTCCTCAACATATCACTGATGCTCAGCTGTCACTTATGGACGAGCTGACTCGCGAAGCCATTGACGAGCGTCTACGCGTACTCGAGAATGTGTCAGGAACTGTATACCGATGTGTAGAAGACCTGTTGAGACTTCGGAGCGCGCTTCCGGTCACCGAGGTTTTAAACGGAGACTCCTCACCACATGGGGTCAACCACAGCGCCGAAAGTTTGTTGAATTCTAGAGATGACATCAATAATTCCAGTATCCAGGATGAGGGAAAGGGCAAAGGTGTTGATCGTGGACTCCAAGATGAGAATGTCCAAGATGCACCTGGCTCGTCGGGATCTCCCACTGACAGGTCGGATACGTAAATTTTGACGGAGGTGTTGGCACGAGTTCCTTTCAAACGTCAATATATCTCATAATGAACAAATGCAGCGCTCGAATTAATGCTTTGAACCAACATCGATAAGTAAAAATATTAAGCATATCTGCCACAGCTATGAAGAGGGCGGGGATGAGGATGACGCGGCCACCAATAATGCTTGTGCCCTTCGTTTCAGTACGTCTGGAGATACTAGGGACTTGTCGACTTGAGCATAAAAAGCTTTGAATATTTGACCAAGTGAGCGTTGGCTGTCAGATACTGGAAGTGAGCCGATAATTTGCTTCAAAGTCTCGTCAATTCGGGCCTCGGACATAGCGGGTGGAAGTAGTTTTTGCAAAATATCCGCTTCCTGACGTTCCTTCATCGCCAGATCCGAACGTTTGGCTGCATCATATTGTGAAGCCGCCTCGTGCTGTGTGTGGGTGGATATATGCAAAAAGCGGTGCACAAGACTAAAATTAGCCATGAAATTTTCAAGGAATGGTTTGCATCCTGAACCCACCCGTCTGGCTATGCCTTTGGCTATTAATCCCCGCTATGTCAAGGTGAATAGGGGGTGCCGGTACTTCCGAAGACTACTCACCATGGCCGATGCACCAACTTGGCCGTCTTTGTGGATTTTATCTGCAGCCTGAACATCAGCGAGCACAGACTGACAAAATTCTATATCAACACTAGTCTTGCAACCATTGGAGTTGAAAACCGGGTACATACTCGAAGTGTACTTGCTGTGACAGTGTCTTTTGCCTGTTCACAATACCAGAATAAGTACATTTCGAATTGTAATTTGAGGGCTCATCCAGAGCTTCACCTTCAACGCCGTTTTGATATCAGACATCAAGCGCGTGCGCAATTCTAAGGGGGAAAAAAACATCAATCCAGGGACATTGGTCACTTCTCCATGAAGAATGGAAAGGCGAAATTTTGGCATGTAGTAAACGTACCATACGAGTCGTTAGCGGGGGCTGTGTAGGAGCGAAATTGTCGCGCGACAGAAATTTGGTGTATCCGGAGTCTGCGAAATCCAGCTTGCATCGCGTCTGGTCTATAGACTCGAGTAGATTCTAGCCAACAAGAATTTTATATCACATGCCATGGAGTGTTCATGTATTTCAGGTCAGGTGACTGGTCCAAATAGGTGATAAGATAACTGGAATGACTTGGACGCATTAAACTTTGGACTCCTCTGGCCTACAGGAGCCCTCCAGAACCCAGATCTAGCCCAGGGATATCGCTAAAGGATCATTTGGATAACTTTCCTCGCCCAATACCCTCCATCCTTCGTCGTTTTACAAAACTACCGCAACTTGCTCTCGAGTATCAACTATGTCGGGGCTAAATCAAATAGACGGGATCCCGCCTTTTCCACCTTCAGGTGGCTATCTCCAGGCGATCAGAACATCCTCGCGAAATCTACGCACACATGCAAACATTTTGGTGAGCATATTTTTCTCATGACGCCAATTCGGTTGCCACCCTCGGTTGCGAATAGTAAGGTGCTTCCTGAGAGTGTGGACCAGTCCGACATAGGGGGGCATGGTCCAAGGGTTGGTTTTGCGATGTTCCCTTGCGGTTGGAAGGCAGTGCTGTTGAACCTGCTTGTTACACATAACAGAACAGCTTAACATGGTTCAATTTTGGCCGCATGACGAAAGATCGCATGAAGACTGTCGAAAGTGATGTGTTTGCCGATTATATCATTCGCCGTTGTCCTCGCCCTCGAGGCGTTGTTTCCGCAATCCGATGGCCACATGAGAGCGCTAGTACTGATGTTTCTCCAATATAGATTACGAAAGAGTCAATTCAACGACTTCTGCGTTCTTCGGCTTTTAAACTTTCTTTCAAGCGCGTCTCTTCGGTCCATGGACTTAAGCTTCCTCTCAAATTCGAGTCCCATCTAGAGGAATTGAATTTGATTTCTATCCTATCGTTACTCAACTTTGCCTCTGGCTACCGCATCCCCTTGCATGAACAGCTGCATCGCGGCGCATGGGATACAGTCCGTGCGTTCACATTTGCACTGCACATCACGTCAAGTTCTGAAGACAATCTACTATCTGCACGAGGCATGCAGACCATCGGCTTGACGAAGGTCGCAGAATTGATGGGCGTTAACCTTCATATTGAACGGCCTCACGAGGACCTCCCCGGTGTAATGATAGGAGAGCTTGGCGGCCCATTATACGATCTCGTCGGGCTAGTCACCCAAACTCTTAACGAAACTGGTTCAATTCTAGTTTCAGGCGGCTACCTGAGCCTTGGTAGCTTCGTCCTTGAGGCGCTCAAAGAAGGGGAAAGGATACAACGAGCACCAGCTGTTACGGAGTCCACGGCTCTGGAAATAGTGCTAGAACGTGTAAGTGATCGAATGAGGGAATTGGGTTTAAGTCCCGAAATTAATTTCCTGTTACAGCTTGTGAGGGCATTCCCAGCCTTTCGGGATATGGCGATAATCGACGGTCAACGTATGTTGGTTTTATGTGAGTTTGAATTGCGAACCTGATCATTTTCGCAGCCGTCTATTGCTTCAAGAAAGCGCTGTTCCTCATCCATGCCATCCGCATCCGTTTTGGCTCAGTTTCACCGCCCCCTTTCCCCATCCCTTCGACGACGGAGAGCCCCGTCTTCACTGACAATGTGCTTCCGTCGATGTTGATCCATTTAGGCACCATCGACGTATCTCAGGCGCCTGGACTGTCATCGCTATTTCCTAGCGCCGGTTCAGAAGAGTCTCTGAAAGAACTTCTCGGTCCGGCTCCTGAGAACGGGCCCTTCGAGGCTTCGAAAAATATCAGCGTTAACTCAATAGTGCCCAAAGCAGGCCCCATGCTTTCGAATGCTCAGGCGTTCAAGCTCCGGGCGGCCGCGATAGACGCTTGTGAAATGATAATTGAGGAGGCACGTTCGTTTGACACGTCTGCTGGGGAGGAAATCGATCAGGACACCCTGTCCTGGATCCATGAAATAACCTTGCCAGAACTAGACATGTGGATTTGGTCCATCGCAAAGGATAGGCCAGATTATAGAGCGCTAGAGAGATTTGCGCAGAGGGACACGGTGTTTTACTAGGAACTTGATGTATTGGGGTATTAAACGAAAGAGAGAGATCAATGATTTCCATTATTTAGCAGACACCATATCACAAAGAAGGAATTGGCATAGGTCAGAGAAGAGTATTTTTCTATGTAAAAATTGGGATGATCGAATCCATCAAGCTCTCAGTTTGAAACGAAAGCAACTTACTTGATGAAAAACACGTCTATTAGGTACAATCACTGTCGCTGGCATTGCTGTCGGTTTCGTCATTGCCCCAGACGGCAAAGGCGCGATGGCCGTGCTGCTGTTCTTGAGATCTCGATCGTGAGTGTGCTCTAGCTCTACCGTGTAAGAGCGTGGTTGCAGTCGGCGTCCGAGAAACCTCCTCCGAGTCGCGGTCGGGTATGCGACTCTTCCCACTCGACGGTTTAACACAGTATATATCGTCCCTAGAACCATGCTGACCTGTATACAGCAAGCCTGAATCGCTCTGTGGCGGGAGGTCAAAGTCGACATGTTTGGGTGAAATGGCCGGGAGTTGGGTAGGTCCCTGTGGTGGCGGTGGGTATCGATACGCAGATGCCCGTGAGCGTGAGCGTGATTTGGACGATCGTCGGTGGTCTCGCTTGAGACTTGCCACAACACGGTCCTGATGTCGAGATTCACGAACTTTATCAGCAGCAATAGCTTGTTCCTGTGGAGTCAAGGTGTTTGCGATGCATGGAGGTGGTTTATTGGTCTCCGTGCTAGAAAGATCATCTATATCGAATTTGTCTTCTTCTTCAGAGGACACCTCGTCCTCTTCCTCGTCGGAAATTATATCTTCCTGAAGGTTTGTTGCCTTTTTCGTGACAGTGTTTGCGCGTTTGCTTCGCTTTTTGGGTTTTTGAGGGCCCTCTTCCACAACAACGAAGGACTTCTGACGTTCTCGCTCATTCCATTTCAGGGTCCTGGATATGGCGTGGAACCAATCCGTGGACTGATTATCTGCGCACACAGTGGGGAAAGGATATTTGGATGCAGTGACTTTGATATGGTCACCCTCTATGAAATATAGTTGAGAAAGGTAACAAGTGGTATATAGTCAAGGGATCGCTTACGCTTCAATTCGACTCGCCCACGTCCATCAAAGGATGCCCAGGCCGTGCTCCGTGAATTGTATGGAACGCATATACGTAGCTCCATACTATCGGGCAAAAGCATCGGTCTGAATGACAATGTATGTGGGCATATGGGAGTAATCAATATGGCAGGAATTTCGGGATGTGCAAGTGAACCTCCAGCTGAGAGCTAAAAGTCCGGGTTAATAGCAGCCTTAGCGCGTGATGTAGCCAACGTGACATACAGAATAAGCGGTCGAGCCCGTTGGTGTCGAGATCGTAAGACCATCGGCTTGCACTGTCGTCATGTGGTGATCATCGCCTATGAAACCAGTCAACACGAGGCGAGGGAATACCCTTGGCTAGAAGACCCACCAAATAGCTCAAGCAGGCTCACATAGGGGCTGGGACCTCGATCAACCACAAGATCATTCAGTACTTCAAATTGCTCAACAGGCCTAGTCGTGAAACACATAATCTCTTTGTCTTTGGGAGGTTTCCCATCACTCATGCTATGGGACATTGACCCACCGCCTTCTACAGCCTCCCAACCGTTTTGCTCGAGGTTCTTCATCAATATCTCCCCAGTTTCTCCGCGTTTGACAGCCTTTCGCCCCTTGCCGTCTTCATTCACAACGGCGCGATAAACTGTGCAAGTGAAACGCATTCGAAGGTTGACTCGGATGCCGTTTTCAATAACAGAGTCCATAACGGTTTGATGATCATTGAAATCAAAGTTGGTAAGAAAGCCGAGGGAGCCAAGAGCAAATGGAAGAACGGGAGGAACTATGCGCTGAAACAACCAGGAGGTGAACAACACGGTACCATCGCCCCCAAGCTAGAGTTATGCATTAGCATACGCGGGTGCGTTGAGGTAGCTGTTACTTACAGTGACAACGAAATCGAATAGGTGAGGACTGTGACTACACATGTTGCTGGTCCAGTATCTTAGTTGACCCTCATCGCATGTGTCCTCAGTGCCACTCCCATTCGAGGATGCAGCAGACGAAGAATGGCCGCTTGATGACCTGTGCCTCGGAATAGGGACGAAAAGTTCTGGATGCTCGCGGCGAATACCATCTACATCAAAGCGTTTAGAGTGCCGCAGTTGGTTATCAACATAACTATTGCAGGATCAGGGTGTGGCCAGCTGTGAGTACCATCTCGGTATGACTTACACGACAAGTCCTCGTTTTGCACCGGCTCGCCGCTTGAGCATCAGGTACAATGCAATCTCACGGGTGAGTTTGATAAGCCTATTATCGCGAGCTTTGGTGACGATGAGGATGCTCTGGATGTTGGATTGAACGCGAGCCCGGCCTTGAGGGTTCATTAGAGAACATAGATCGGCTTGGCTGGAGCGCCCTACCTAGCTGTTTGCTCATTTCGCGGACACCGACGGCAGTTTCTGCCAACTGTTTTGTCAGACTCCCGACAAACTCGTCCTCTTCATTATCACTTTCGCTGTTGACTTGGTCAGGCCTAGGGCCGGGGAAGGATGAGTAGGCACTGGGATTGTGGGCCCTACTCGGGGCAGTGGTATATTGCAACGACCTAGCAACACCAAGATCGCTGATGGCGGTCTGATTAGCACCAGCGCGGGTTCTGAGCCAATCAGTAAGGGAGGCGCCTTTGTCGAGGTGTGAATGGACGAAGCAAGGAGAGTTGACGGGTTGTGAATTCGAGTTCATATGAGAGCGAGATCTATGGTTGTTCGAAGGAGAGGAAGGAGCTGGGACGATAGAATGGGAAGGATCGATTGTAGGTGAGGGAAGGTGATGGATGCCGTTTGTTGTGACAACAGGAGAGGTTTCGAGGACGATGTCGGCGTTCCACTCCCCAGCCTGGTGATCTATATGTAATGACGTAGGCCTACTGCTTCGGCGGGGGAGTGTTTGCATCTGTGGACCCGGCGTTGTTGGTGGTGTCGAAAACACTTCGTCTACGGCTGGTGATACTAGGTTTCGTGACATGGCTGTGGACATGGTAAAGGTCCACAAAACAAACTATCTCGCTTTATGAGGAGGTAGTTGTCCAGGCGACCAAAGGAGGAAAGTGTGTTTGTTGAGGAATGAGCAGTAATAATCAATCATACATCATGATCCATATCATCCTCTCGTCAATCAGCCAATGCTCGCAGTTTTCTCCTTGATTGTTCAAATTCTTGTTACGCGTTCCCAATATACATGATACTCAATTTTATATCTGCCATCTTGCCGGCCAATAGCCGTTGCTGTAAATTTTCATCAACAACAGATCCTACAACTGTTGCCGTCTCGTCCTGCCGAGTTTCTCTGCCAACACCAAGCGGAATCCGTCGATCTGTCATGCGTTCCTACGTGTCTTTGTTTCTCTTACAACGCCTCAAGCTTCTCGAGATTCATTCGCCTCGGCAGCTCTCACCATTCGGTGTCGATGGATGAAGCAATTATCAGCGTGGGAAGCGTATGCATGTTCCCCTCACGTGAGGCCCCGGCGAGCGCGACAAACACGAACTTGTGTGTTTAATTACGGGTTCCTTTGGCTCAGAACAGTGTGGTCAAATGCAAGCATAATCTTCTTTACCCCGGGCATGGTATGTTACCACTTTATCCGCTCTGGCGCATTTACCAATGAAGCCACAGTTACCTCGGACTCATGGCCATTGCTGGAGATACCGAGTGGACCACATCGCGTATCCAGAGGCTTCTTCGTCCCCTCAAGTGCAAATGTCTTGCATTATCCGCGTATATGAAAGAAAATTCGACAGGAATGACAACTTATGGATCCCGCCGCTCGTCAGCGTTATTGCCCCTGAAAACACCATTGAATATTGGTATTCGGATCCACTTGAGTGACAATACCATTCGGTCTCTCGAACTCTCCAAAAGAATATATGCCGTACGCGATTGTTACTCTGACCTCGTATCGAAGATGGATAGGCTTCGGATCGATGAGCGCACGGACACTCCGGCATTATCCTCCCTCACATCCCTATGTTCCGTAATATTGGGTGCCCAAATTCCTTGCAGCGAGGAAGAGGATACAGAATCTGGCAATACTTTGGATGTGGGCGATGTGCTTTATGATGCGATTCCGTCTACATGCCGTTTGTGAGTCCGTTTGAAGATTTATTTTGGTCACTCTGACCAATCCTTTTTAGGCGTACTCTTCTTATGCATGCATTACATGTTATCCTCGATTCCTGCCCACCTCATGCCAGCCTCTATCTCAGCCTTCTTGATGTCTCTTTGCAATACCAACTCTATCACGAGTCCGAGGTGTTGCTCGATGCGACTCTCGAGCATGCTCTTGAATATTCGCAAGATAGCCTACCTCCAATCTCAGATCCAGCACATCGAGGATTCCTCGTAAATCTATATTGCAGATGGAAAACACAATTTCCATCGGCTACTTTTATCCGACTGGTCACTGCTGCACTCTGTCGAACGCCTTCTGATGCGATTTGGACTTCCAAGGCGACGAGGCGTCTTGCTCGTAAACTTGCTCGTTACGATATCAACTTGTTACCTACACTTCTCAGTGGGTTGCTGGACGTCGTTCTCGTGCGCCAGACAAGTTTTGCGAACGAGCAGCCCGAGACCAACCACCTCGAAACACTTCGAGAGTGGTTGGACATGGGTATTGAAGGCACTATGTCTGCGCTGTCGCAGACGTCTGAATCTCACATAACAATCGGGAATGAACCTTTGATTGGGGATATATTGGATCTTTGTCGTTCTTGGGTGTCCCGGTTCAAGTTGAGGGGTGGTGAAGATCTCTCAGGACTCGGCTTCATTGACAATGTTATCTGCCTCTACACTCTTTGGCTAGCCGGTGGCACTCGGACTGTCTCCAAGCATGACGTTCTACACATACTCTCCCAACAAATTCTCTTATCACCCACAATTTTTACGTCAATATGCAGTAGGGTCCTTCGTGAGAGGGATCTCGTTGAATGCGAATCAATCTTTTGGACATTTTCATCTGTCCTACAAACCCATCGGCTTCTTCAGCTCAATGCTTCCCTCTGGTCCTGCGCGCTCTACCAGGTTGAGCAGCCGGATATACAGAAAGCTCTCATCGACAAAGCTGGTCAGGAACAAGTCAGGAAGGTCAGGCTACGCCTAGCCGACTGTGTGGATGAAGCCGAGGAGTGGTGTTTCGCCGGGACCATTGATCATTCGATTCTACATGAAGACAAGGAGCCGAGGATCCCAAAGGCCGCATGTCGGAACAACGAGGCTGACGAAAGACTATCGCAGTGGGTTTGGGAACCTGCGGTAGGCTGTTGGTTCTGGAAGGGCAAAGACGATCCAGCTGATTTACCAGGCCCGTCAAAACGTAGGAGGATGGTTAGACCTTCTTACCCCTCTTCGGGTGGTCAATCGCATTCCCCCGGATTTCCAAAGCGCTACCACGATGATTCCGAAGTTGCATCCTATAATCAGATACACGATCCTTCACGTGTCCCACCAGCAGAAGATACGAGTCAACCGCCTTCCCTCCATTTTACTTCACTGCTGAGTAATGCGTTGTCTAGCAGGACGAATCTTCGTAGGGAGCATGAGAAAACGAAACGGAGAAGACGGGATGACGCGGGAAAAGTAGTCGCTGTGGCAAGAATCACTGATTCTGATGATAGTGATGAGAGTTATATGTTTAATGACAGGGAAGAAGACGACTTAAGCGTGGGTGAACTGTGTTATGAAGAACATGCTTCATCGGAGGACTTTTTGGATTTATTTAGGCTGATAGATAAATCTCCAGGAAGATAGTCTTTAGTGGACATCAGACCCGTATAAGTTATACTGTATATCACAGAATTGCCACTGCCAGCACTGACAGCCGATGCATGAAATGTGTGGGAATCTTGCAATGAGCGAAAAGCCGATCCAGTGACCCTTTGCAGCCGACAACAATCATGTCGAAACCAAAAGATCAGAAGCCTTTTGCCTTGTCCGACACTCTACGTGACTTAGCCCTGCTTCGGGCATCAAATTTAGACCTAGCTGCATTGGTTCCACCCTCGTCTGCGAGCAACATGCAGCAAACGGAGGAGGAGATTGCTGTGGAGGGCTCTCTGGAGAGCTCACATGAATACGTGCGGTCAGCGAGAACCGTTATCAAAATCAGTGACCGCGGAGACGTGGAAGTCCAAGGCCAGCGCATTGAGGGTCTTCGAGAGAAGCTATCGGATATCGAGGCGGGTCTTGGGGATGCCTAGGGCTGGTAACGTGCGCAGCCAACATTGAGTGAGTCTAACCCACAAGAACATAACCCACATTGTTTCATAGACCTGAAACTTCCTCTGGTGACAGACTTCCTGCATAGTTTCCCCTAGGACCCTGATAGTGGCGTACTCGCGAGCGGTGGAATAGAATGCCTCTTGTCAGATCGCTTTCATGTCACCACCTACCCCAATGAGTTATACACTTCATTCTGTTATCTCACTCGGAAAAAAGCGCAGTGTCTATCGCTTTGATGTACAATTTTGCTGTCGCTGAATCGGCCAGAACAGCAGGATGGGTATCTCGAACTCCCACTCCCTCTTCGCTTGTTGGTGCTTCCGATAAGCACCAAGCAGAAACTAGCTGATCTCGACCAGGGTGCCTCCTTCCCTAACACGTCTCAGTCTTGCTCTTGATTGCACACAAGGACAAGCAAGAGATGTTGACTGCACGTCGTTGTCTTGTGACAGCCTCCTTGGCAACTTCTCTGATCGTGTTCAATTAAGAATACTGAAGATTCTGAGGGTGGAGCCTTGTCACTAACTTTGAATAACAGGGTACCATTTGAGTACGCTACAACACCCGATGTCGACTCGAAAGGAGGGCGTTGGGCGCGCAGTACTTCTCACTTCGCACTCTCCCTGTTCCCTCGTACACCAAAAAAAGTGTTCATGACGCGCTTGGACCGTCGTATTTTTCATCCCTGTATTCTTACTCGCCTGCGCAATCTTACTTCTGCGCTTCTTGCGGCTATTGGTTGACATTTGTGGTTATTATTAGGGTCTTGGGAAAACTAATGTTGAGAGAAGTCGGGTAATTTAACCACGGATATCACTCCCGATACACAAGGGGTTCGTTGTTTCGTAGGAGGGCTTTTGAGTTGGTCTAAATAAATGTGCTGTGTGAGCCAAAACAACTGCTCGTGTGCTTCCGTATACAAGTGCTCGTGTGCTTCCATATGCAACTCTCACGCACACCAGCCACCAGAACTCTCCACACTATATTCGCACTAGAACTCAGTACCTTGCTATCGTAATGCAGCCACACCCCGCTGAGGGACATAGTCTGGGGCTAGAATACGCTCAGTATGTTTGCAGTGGCGCAGGAAAGTGTCAAACGAACCGACCGCTCGTGTGATGACATTACGATACCCTTGGCGCTTACTTTAGAGGAGGTTTAGTCATTTTATTTTTAGAATTTGAAATATGAGGTACGTTGAACACTTTCCAGATACAATCATCTGGTTCTGGGATAGTGAGGACGATCACTTGGCTGACCACCTGACGAGCCTTTTGGAAGAGCCCCTATCTCATTAGTTTTTGTTCCCTCGGTCGTCCAGTCGCAAAAGTTCACTATACTTCAGGTGTGTCTGCTGCCGCTTGTGCGGGTCTTTTAGCGTATACGGATGGTCTGTCCGACCTCCGCCCATAACCCCAATGGCGCTTAAGCTTCAGGGCGCCCGCCTAGCATCTGACCGGACCACAATGATAGGGAGATCAAGTACCGTCCCGATGCAGCATCGTCGGATTTGGAGTGTAGCCTCGTGAAGCGTCTTCAAGAAGTTGTGTCGTTTTTTTTTTTTTTTTAACTTAAGGTTGTCGTGGACGTGGGTGGCAACGCTAGCAACACAGAGAGACCTGTGTTTATCGTGGGTTCGGGACTCGCTAATAATACATAGTTCATACGATAGTGTGTTTATGCACCGTCGGTCGATTGGCGTGCTGTTCTTTCAACCTGGCCCCTCGGGTCGCTCCCCCGCGTTGGCCAAGAGTACGATCGTCCTACTGATAATAACTGCAGTTCGGATGGGGATGTATGCGGGAAGAGCGAGGCAAGGGGTTCTTCTATCAATTCAAAGGACCAAAATAAGAAGAAGGTGATCCGGAAGACAATTGACATAGATTTTTCGGGGGAGAATCGGCCATGGAGCTCGGTAGCCGCATTGTGTAGCTAAAGACCATTTATGGTGGGCCTCATGAGGAGTTGGGGTGTTTCCCTGACCACGTATATGGGTGTAATGTGTATGTTCAGCTCATTTATCCTGGGCCCAATGCAGAGAACAGAGGTTTGGAGCTGGGTGTGGATGACTCATGGTAGACACGTGTTTTGATGTAGGTGGGACAGATCAAATGGAGTGCCCAGCTGCATGGAAGGTGACCAGTGAAACGTCATATGGCCCGAAATATGTGTGTACAAGTTGCTTATCTTTAGCATTCGCAAACGTTCAAAATGTTCAACTTGGCTGGGTAAATCGGTTTGGCTAGCACGTGACGCTCGAATAAAACGCAATCATTTTTACCGCCCACTTGGTTCTCTCCTCCATCACTGGGGGTCTTTCTCTTAGCCGTATAACTTATCCTCGGCCGCGACGACTATCATGTTCGTCGTACCGTCGGGCTTAGTTTTGCCTGCCTTCGTCCTGAGGGTTACTTCCCCGGCTCTTGTCTTCATCACAGCCATATCCCTCTTGTCCTTGCGCTCATCTCCCGATACTCCTTCACCTATAACTTCAGTCGTTGTTGCCAACGTCGTCCCTCGTAGAGCATCTATACTCTCGCTCTTATCTCTTGTTTCTGCCTCTTATTTCCTCGACGGAGCTGCCTTTGTTGTTTTCACCGTTCTCGACAAATTCTGGCCTCGACATACTGGTATTGAAATCAACGCCGTCGTTGGTGTTGCGGCGTTCGCGGGCCTTGCCGCCTTAGGAGCTTGGAAGGATGTTAATGGCGTTTCGGTCTGGACTCTGCGGAGGATCAGGTGGGCGGTGGCATTGGCATTGCTCCTGGACATTGCCTTGGTTGTCTTGCTCGGGTTGAAGATCCGAGATATACGTAACGGTGAGTTGTTCTCCTCTGCGTTACAATACTTCCCTTCTGAAAGAGATATACAACAACAGAACCTCCTCATATCCCGGAGACCCCTCTACACGTTCCCTTGCAGGACTTGGTTCACTTTGTATTTCCTGCATTCCGGGTTTTACTCCTGTTCCCTTTGCTTGCATCTCTATCCTCCCCACGCGTTGTGTATACATCCGTTGAATCAGAAGATAATAACACAGCACCTGCTACGGATACGACCCTCCTCTTGCCTTCTGATGCCGCAAATCGCGTACCATCGGGATCCCCGGCTGCGGAGGCCAGCAAATATGGCACTTTCCGTGATTCTCGCTCCAACTCACAGGCATCGGCTCCAGTAACCCGTCAAAACACTCCAGCTTCATCAACTATACCTGATAAGGTGGGTACTTTCTTTTGTGTGTACGTCTCCCTGATATCCATTTCTTGTAGGTTGAAGCAAAGCCAGAAATATCATACGAACCAGGCTGGTCCGAGATTTGGCGACGTATCAAGCGACTAGTACCATACCTTTGGCCCTCCAAGAGCAGGTTTCTCCAACTATTGGCTGTAAGATTGCTATATTCATCTGGTCACAAGTCACTCAACCATGTTTAGAGCATCTGTGTGGTTATTCTCCTCGTGGAACGTGTAGTCAATGTTGGCGTCCCCCTGATACTTGGAGAACTAGTGAACATCTTTGAGGGACGGTCGAGTAACTCCCCCTGGATATGTCTCCTCGGTTATGTTGGTCTGCGATGTCTACAAGGCAGTGGAGGATTGGCTGCAGTCCGCGACGTACGTGAAGTCTCCGTGCTCGATTAATCTCACTAACTTTTTACAGACTCTATGGGCATCTGTGATGCAATATTCTGACAGAGGTATGGGGATTAGGTCAACCAACAATGACGCATCTAATTCACTGAGTCAGAGATGTCACAACTTTCATTTGATCACATCCTCAATCTTTCATTCTCTTGGCACACTCGCCGTAAGACTGGCGAGGTTTTGCGGGTGCTCGATCGTGGTGCTGCTATCAATCACACTCTTGAAGTAGGTTCAAAATTGATGAATTTCTGTTGGTCACCGAGCTCAGTTCCATTATAGCTCATTCTTTTCAACATTGTTCCAACTTTCATTGATATCGGGATCGCATTAGTTGTTTTCTGTATACTCTTTGACTGGCAACTTGCAGCTGTGATTTTCGTCGTCATGGCTAGTTATGGTGCGTATAATTCATCATCTTCTTCAACACAATTCCCATTTTCTTTCAGTCATTGCCAGTGTCATTTTGACCCAACACCGGACTCGTCTTCGACGCCAGATGAATGATCGTGATGTGGTATGTAGTCATCATTGATGCTGTAGTCCTCGACATGACATTCTCTAGGTCACCCGTGGCATTCATGCCGACTGTTTACTCAATTATGAGACCGTCAAATATTTCAACGGCGAGGATCATGAAGGTGAAAGATACCGCGAAGCAGTTCGTGAATACCAAGCTCTTGAGTACAGGGTCATTAGTGAGTCCGATTGCATCAATTGTGAGAACAAATTCTCATTTCATCTCCAAGTGTCGCTTAATTTACTGAACCTGGTCCAAAACTTTATTATCTCGTTGGGTCTCCTTATTGGTTCTCTTATGGTCGCGTATCGAATCATTCAAAATCCGACCGGTGGATCTCGGGAGTTCGTCATGTTCATTACATATCTTACTCAGGTATTTTGCTTTGGGTTGTGAAAGGGGAATTATTCACAAAGCATTTGCTAGCTCTATGGACCTCTCAATCAGCTTGGTTACATTTATCGCTCTGTTAACCAATCTCTGGTCGATACAGAGCGATTGTTGGCCCTGCTCAATGAACCTACAGAAATCAATGATAAGCCTAATGCTCCCGACTTGGTCGTTTCAGACGGGGTGATCGAATTCGGTTCGTTGTCTATGGCTTTCGTCATTTCAACTGTCATTCACAAAGAAAATTAGATAATGTCTGTTTTTCGTACGATCACCGTACCACAGCGCTCAATGGGATATCCTTCAAAGTTCCGAAGGGATCATCGGTTGCTTTGGTTGGGGAATCCGGAGCGGGAAAGTCTACTATCCTGCGATTACTCTATCGATTCTATGACTTGGGTGAAGGAGAGGGACGTATTTTGATAGATGGCCAGGACATCAGGTCAGTCAAGGTATTTCATATAGGTCCTACCGTGAATTTACGCTACTTTAGGGATGTGACTCAAAAGAGTCTACGACAAGCAATTGGTGTCGTTCCTCAAGATCCCATTCTTTTCAATTCGACCGTTGGTTACAACATCGGGTTAGTATACCCCCGTCTATTTAGAGTCTGTCACTGATAAACCGTCTAGGTATGGCAAAATGGGTTCAAGCCCGGAGGAGATCGAGGAAGCTACAAAATTGGCACAAATTCATGATCGTATTTTATCATTCCCTGACGGTATGGACCACGAGACATCTATATCGTCGCCCGCTAATTATTGTATTAGGCTACAACACCAAAGTTGGTGAACGCGGGGTCCGTCTGAGTGGGGGAGAGAAACAACGAGTAGCGATCGCCAGAACCCTATTGAAGAATCCCCCCATTCTACTGTTGGATGAAGCAACGAGGTAAACTCAAATCACACTACCATCTCCATCGACTAATACCATCATGTATAGTGCACTGGATACATCGACAGAGAAGGATATACAGAAGGCATTGCAAAATCTGGTCAAAGGACGTTCCTCTCTATCCATCGCGCATCGACTCTCGGTAAGCTTTTCCATTCACTCATTTACACTTTTTTTTTAATCAAATAATGTGCTTAGACGATCGCGTCTGCTGACCTGTGAGTCCCGAAACCACGTTCTGCCGTATCGTTATGTTGATCATTCCTGATAGCATTTTGGTGTTGAAGGATGGCCAAGTTGTTGAGCAAGGCACTTTCACGGAGCTTTTGGCTATGGATGGTCTCTTTGCATCCATGTGGGCTGATCAAGTCTCGGCCACAGAGGATCCTGCCATTTCATTGGCAATTGGTAATGTTGAACAGGACGCTTCGGTTGTGCATGGTGGGAGTGGGCAAACTCTGACTGAGGAGAAAGGACCCTCTCAAGAAGAGGCTCAACTCATTGCTACACCAGAGCAGCTCTCGGTTCTTGATCTTCCCGCAACTGAACATGTCTTGCAGAAAGATGCTGCAACCGAGCCTGCACCAGAGGATGTCGCGTTCCCTACAGCTGCTCCTTATGATGTTGATGCTCCCGAGAGCGGAGCAGAAACTGCACCCATCCTATTCCCTCAAGAGACTCCATCGCCTCGACCACTCGCTTTCCCATCATCTCCCGAACCCGAAACTGAACCTGAACAGCCAGACAGCAGTAGCACAAAGCCTGCCCCGGCCGTTACGTTTGGTGCTGATGTTAACCCTTCTCGTACTGGTACACCCGATCCTGACTCTGAGCCGAAACGTAAGCGGATCTCGTCGCAGAATTTCCAGCGATTGGCACGTCGACTCTCCCTTTCCACCAAACGCACGAGTTCTTCGATGATCCCAACTATTCCTGGTCTCAAACGTGATGCTTCTCCAAGAGTATCTGTTGACGAAAGCAGCGCGCGGGATACGGATAGTGCTACAGGAAGCGTCAAAGGAGACGACAAGGGCAAGAAGAAGAAGGATAAGAAGGATAAAACTCGAAAGGTCACTCTGTAGATGTTGCCAACGATCTGATGCTTTGCTCCATCCTGCTCTTTTTCACGATTTTCACGACTCCTTGACATGCCCACCCTACCCTAGTAATATATTCTGACACGAACCGTCTCTGGTACAATTGTTTTCCTCCCAAGCTGTTGTTTTTTCGTACACTTGCTTTTCTTCCATCACAGCCATTATATTCCATCACATCTTCATTGGTGCCGATTTCAGTAGTTTCTGTCATATTCGGATTTGTGCATGTATCGAACATCGTTGATCACACGGGGTCTTCTTGAGGGCGTTGGACATGCTTCGACAACTCAGGTGGACAGAGGGATGGCTGTTATTACGGAAGGAAGGTTCCGCATGGAATCCAGGTGGTCCGAAATGGATTGGGAACAGCAATTCGGGCTTAGGATGGCTGAGGTAACATGCGGAGTGTGAATCTCTCAGACCCTCTATTTAAGACACCAACCTGTGAATAAGCTTCCTTCAGTCTCTCTTCCTTGCCCCACGTCCTGTGATTCGGCTGTTTTCAGATTCGTGTATCAAGTTTCGATTGTAAAAAGGCCTGCGCTATGTCGACTTCGGGTACGAAAATATACGTTGGGTCAGTCTGTGTGTTCGTGCCGGTTATCGCTAGCGCTTCTCCTTGACGGGGGAAGCCAAACTAATAAACATCCACAATATTGTGTAGAAATTTAAGTTGGAATACAACTGATGATACCTTGCGTCAAGTTAGTCTTGGTTTCGGGCACAATCGTTGCTAGTCAGTTGTGGGGTCCCCTTATCAATTTATTTTTTTTTTCCCGTTTTAGGCATTCTCGAACTATGGACAGGTTCTCGATGTGCGCATCCGGTTTCTTTGGACTCGCATCCTGTTGTGCAGTCCGTTTCTAAGATATCCCTTGGCTGATCAGTATCTAGTCCATTGTGATGCGTGATCGCGATACCGGCCGTTCGCGTGGTTTTGGTTTTGTAACGTACGGCAGCTCCCAGGAGGCTGATGCTGCCATCAATGGCATGAACGAGCAAGACCTCGATGGTCGCAGAATCAAAGTTAATGTAGCGAATGCCCGTGGTTGTGAGTTGGATGTGCTGTTCTCCGATGCGCATGATGATCTGAACTGTCAACAGCAGGAGGAGGTGGCGGAGGTGGCTATAGCGGAGGCGGAGGTGGAGGTGGATATCAAGGCTAGTTTAAATTTGTAGTGAAATTTGATTTGGTCTAACTAACTTTGGCTTACCATAGGCGGAGGAGGATACGGAGGCTATCAAGGCGGTGGCTATGGTGGTGGCCAAGGTGGCTACAACAGCGGAGGATATGGTGGATATTCAGGTTATTCCTCATAATCTATGGACATCAATTTATTGATATTGTTTACTAGGAGGCGGAGGCTACTGATGAAAGTCGATCGTGGCCTTGCTTTTTTGTCATCAACAGAATTGCTATGCGTTTCCTTTTCTCTTTCTCGTTTTTGAGGGTTCTCGGACAAATCGGTACTTGCACATGTATCTAACAGTGCTCTGAGCGTCGGCTGGGTTCATTTCTCAACATGTATTCACCCTCGTTGTATTATAATGTTTGCCTGAGACCAATTATGCCTCTTTCGTGTCCCATTGTTGTGAAACTGGGGGTCGACTGGTCTATGCACCATTGTTCTCGATTATCGAGCGCAGGGTCGAGTATACAGCAACGAAAATTTTCTGTGAATTGGTCCACAGAGCCATGGACCTGTCGTCACGTGCGCAATGGCCCCCACAAACCTGGACCTATATGGACACATGCCGTAATGGGAAATCAACTCAGCCAATTCCCGCACTTGGCTTCTCTTACATTGTCGACCACCACACACGCCTTCATCTACCATCTGGTATCACGGCGCAACCACTACATCTCCAACATGGCAGGCGTTGTTCGGACCATGCCTTCACATTCGAGTCGATCAGCTCCTCGAATTGTGAAAGCCCCGAGACCGCCAAACGCATGGATCATCTACCGTTCCGACAAGGTCCATCAACTACCTCCACTCGAGCCGGGACAACCGCGACGAGCTCAAGCAGAAGTCTCAAAGATGATATCGAATATGTGGGCGAATGAGTCGGAGGAGACGCGTCAGGAATATGAGAGACGCGCTGAAGAGGCGAAAGCTGCACATGCATTGAAGTATCCAGGATATCGGTTTAAACCGATGAAAAAAGAGGAGAAAAAGGCTCAACGCGAGCTGGAGCAGAACGAACGACTAGCAAAACGCCGGGACCAACGCGCAACAGGGGGCACTCCTGATCGGTCGTCGGTACCTCCTACTGTGCCTTTCACAGCACCTCTCCCCCAATACTATGCGTCAATCAATATGCCAATCAACTTCTCCCAAATGGATCCTACGCTTGCTCCTCCCCTCCCATACCCGTTCATGCCGTTTTATTCTCCGCAAACACGGTTTGGGCCCGCCGGCCCGACGCCGCCAGTGTCTGCGGCAGCTTCTCCCAGCGATCCCAGCCCATCCCCTGAAGCATCCCATACCACCGACGAAACTCAAAAGGCTTCTGAAAATGTCAACCCGAGTCTGCCCAAGAATCATCTGGCTAACATAAAGACATCGGAGGTCCCCTCAACAGCATTCCCCAGAGCCGATACCGCTACAGCATCCGAAGTCGGGTGTTTCCCATCGTTTAGCACTGCCGCTTTCGCTAATGGGCAAGAATGGCCGCATACTAACACTGGGACGTTAACACCAGCATTGACACCATCTCCGCTATGGCAAGGTGCTGGCCCGGATCAACAGCAGCAGCAGCAGCAGCCACCGGCTGCAACAAATCAAGTTGCGCCAGCGGTCAGTCATTGGATGAATTTTTATGTTTATTTTGCGTTGGCTCATTATGCGTCAGCAGGAAAATGTCTCTTTCAACTTTGAACCCTTCCAGCTATCAAATCTCGACAACCTTCTCTCGGGATCTACTGACGATACCCTTACGGCGTTCCTGGATGCGACCAGCGATCCGGGTATTTTCCAATTGTCGGATCTGGACCCGAATCAATTATTGGCGAATCCTAATGGAGAGATCGAGGTCTCATTGGGCGAGTTTCCTCCTCTGGATCTGAGTCTCTTCCCACCGGAATTATTCAACTTTGGTGATTCATTCGCTATGGGATTGCCCCAAGCAGATAATAACATCGGACACGGTTTTTATATGCCTACAAATACGGTAGAGGATGTTCCTCGAAGCACTAGCCATGGCTCGGCCGCATCAAATGTGAACTACAACCCAGATGACTACCTAGATTTCGGGACGGCTTCGGGTATCGGAGACAACAGCGATTTCCAAGGGGCAGCTGCGCCGGTCGCAACTGTCAATGCAATATCAACCAGCGGAGGGTATGTGCCTCCAGCAGGTGCTGCAAACTCGTCAAACCGGAGGGTTGGAGGATCATGGACTAGACAATTTGTGAGAGCACAAACACCCAGCCCACCTCGGACGACGGGAATGACGCAATCTCAATAAACGGTAAAGTACTTAATATTGATTTGATTTTTCTGCGTGCGTGTATGCTATCTGGTGTTATTGCTTTCGATTCTTAGATTGTTGCTGTGTATTATAAGCTTCTTGTTGCTTTTCCTGTGCATATTTTGGTTTTCTTGTTTTCATTGTTGCTCTCACGCTTGCTCTCATCCAAGCATGTTTTTACTGGATAAACTTTATAATTGTTGAACGGTTCCCCCACTCGCACTTTTTACAAACGATGGCCATCTCACGAAATTTGCATTATTCCCGTGTAGTAGTATAATTAATATCATACAGTTGTGGACAATGGAGAATCACCCCTGGACGGCCATTCTTGGAACAATGAAGAAGCGCACAAGTCATTGAGGGTGGAATACGTGGGAATGATATGCCTTGTTGGGCAGGAGGGGATTGAGCAGGTATCTTTGCGGGCGGAGGTCTCTGCACTGTGAACTTGTTTCTCACGGATGACGACCGACACACCCTCGCTGGCGGATCTATCTAGAAATGCCTCTGCCATTTCAACAGACTCTTCAGATTCTTCTCCTTCCGTTCCTTTTCTTGCACCACGACCTCGCCCTGTCCGCAATTTCTCAGCCCCTCGCTCCCTTTCTCCCCGCTCTGTCTCGCCCCGGACCAACCCTATACCAACATATCTCTCCACCGAACTTGTTGCAAATGGCGACACTAGGCGTTTACACGATCCGCAGGCCCGTGCGCGTTCAAAATCTCGTGCCAGACCATCCATGAACTCGACGGATGACTTCAAGTTCGGAGCGACTCTCGGAGAGGGTTCCTACTCCACCGCAAGTTCCATCCGCTCCCTGTATCATATTGCCGCTCACCTACTACTGCTTTCACCAGGTCCAAAAAGCGACACATGTTATCACAGGCCAGCAATATGCCATAAAGATTCTCGAAAAGTCCCACCTCGTGAGGAACAACAAGATGCATACTGCCATTGCCGAGCGGAATGCTCTGGCTGCGCTCGGTGGGGGCCATCCTGGGATTGTGCGCCTTCACTCGACCTTCCAGGATGATTGGAGACTTTGTGCGTTGTTTGCGCAGCTCTACCTGGTTATGCTGTGTATATTGACGTGGGACTACATAGATTTCGTGCTTGACTATGCCAAGAATGGCGAGATGAAGACACTCCTCAATAAATTGGGCTCGTTTTCGCTTCAATGCTCCCGACACTACGCAGCGCAGTTGGTGGATACTATTGAATATATGCACTCAAAAGGAGTCATTCACCGGTATGCTTTTTGTGCCTCCTATCTTCAGCGTCAATCGAACCCGATTTTTTTTTGTGCAGGGACCTTAAGCCTGAGAACCTCCTGCTGGATGATAACCATCGCATGAAGATATGTGACTTTGGCACAGGGAAGGTCTTGGAGACTGGTGGTTCGTGATATGGCCCCTCATGGCTTTGCTTGGTACTCATTGGATGACTAGTTGACAGAGCACAAACGTGGGTAGGAACCGCTCAATACATAGCCCCAGAACTTCTCGAAGCCAAGGAAACAAGCAAAAGGTGTGTAATCTTGCGCGGTAATAGAACGACTATCCCTCAAGCGCGACTTAGTTCCGACTTTTGGGCTCTGGGGTGTATCATCTATCAGTTCATTGCTGGTCGCTTTGCTTTCCAAGGCCTTTCCGACTTTTTGACGTGGCAGAAAATCAAGAAACTTGAATACAGCTTCCCGGAAGGTTTCGACAACGAGGCCAAGGATCTCATACAAAAGCTCCTTGTGCGTCTCTATGACTACTTCATGCGCCTCTATTCATATGATCCATTAGGTGCGCGAGCCAACAGAACGTCTTGGCGTCGGAAGTCCTGGAAGCGAAAATGACATCAAGGTGTTAAAGAATCACCCCTTCTTTAAGTCTATCAGCTGGGATAAACTCTGGACGGATCCGGCGCCACCGCTTGAAGTTGGCCTGTTCAAGAAAGAGCACCCTCTTCCACCGAGCAACGATCAGATCTGGGATGATGTTGAGGCCGCCTGGGACGATATCATGGCAGAGGACGAGATGTCGTGGGCAAGCGACGCCGAAGGACCCGACTACCTGATTCATGCCAACGGTCACCTACCAACCGCAAACCAGGTGACCCAGCAGGATCAATTTTTGGGGATAAAAGATGGTGAACTGTTGGGTCCTACTGATGTACCACCGAGTCTTCAGACCCGGAGAGGGACGAATTCGACAATACAGGGTGTTGAGGAAATCAAACAACAACTAGTGAAGGAGCAAACCGGGAAGGAAAGTCCCTCAGCAATAGAGGATTCGCCTACCACTGGAACGAGTTCATCGGAAGGCAGTCGCGGGATTGTAATTGTTCCCGCTCTACCTGCACCAGTGTCTTCACCTTCACCCTCGCAAACGACGACCCATGTTACGTCACAGCCGCAAGATCCAGCCGAGGGCGGAAGAGGAAGGAATCCTGCACTATCTCCAAAGCAGGGACATGGACCATCTCCTGAAAGTGACTTGTGAGTTCAATCATGTCTACAATTCATATCATGGCCCATGACATAAACATCTAGTGCCAAAAGATTAAAGCTACCACTTGGAGAGTCGGTTCTATTTGATTCGATCGTGGAAGAGCGTTCAATGAAACGCCGCGCCAGTAAATTAATCCCTCTTGTCCCACACGGCAAAGCGAAAACACGGCAGCTGGTTCTCACGAGCAAGCGGTTGCTTTGTCTCAAACAGCGCCAGAAACCCCAGGAGATATCCGTAAAATTTGAGCTGGCACTCAAAGCTTCAGAAAAGTTGAAGGAAAAGGACAAGGAGAAGGAATCGAAGGGAATAATTGCAACGGTACAACGAAAGGGGGAGAGGGAATTTGTGGTCCTAACCGTGAGTACTATAACGATCTTATCAGAGTCGTTTTTGACTTTCATTGCCCAGACGACCAAAATGTATAATTTTGCCGCACCGACTTCGGACCTCGCGCAACAGTGGTTCAACAAACTGGACGATGCTTTGGTATCGCATGGTCGTAAACAATCGCAGCCACGGACCTGACTCTTAACATATATTTCCAACATGCCTTATATTCGTAAACTTACTAATTGGTGACACTAGTGGGTTTTTGGTCTCTTTACGTGCAACATTCGTAACATGTTTTTTTTTTTTCGGAAATCCGCACTTATGGTTTTTTTGTGTATTGGTGGTTATCTTTATTTCTGTTTTAGGGCCGTATTGGTACTGTTAGGTGCTCAATCTCAATCTGTGTAGTTGTAAATCCCATCATGGACTCTGAACGTTTAGCTATTCGTAGTTGTCTTTTCTGCTGGTAGAAATGCCTTTCCCTCACAATATAATATATTTATATCCAAATTAAATCATTATCTTTGCACCCTAAAAGATTAACCGGGAGGAAGAAGACTGGCATCGACAGCACCGCCTTCGTCAGCAGGGAGATTCTCATCCTCTTCCGACCTTACAATGGGCGTTCTAGGCATCGCCATCAGACCTAAAAACACCGACATCAGTCTCTCCCACAGTGCTAGCCAGCACAACAGCCAAGACATACCAGTACGAGCTGATTCAAGAATCCCAAACGGCTTCACTAAGCCCAAGAAAGCCTCCACCCTCGGCGTTTTAGCGGTCAACTCCACAATCACACTATTCTCAGCAATGTCCACAATCTTGGCTCCGAACTGCTTGGACAAGACATTTATCGAATGCAGGTGCTGATGTTTAAGGCGGAGTGCCTCGGAGGGCGTAATCGGTGGTAATTGCGGCTCAGCGGCGGCATTAGCGGCACCTGCTGATCGTTCGAAATTTTCAGCGAGGGCAGCTTCGCGCTCGAGTTTGGAGGCTTCGGCTTTGCGCGGGTCGTGTGAAGGTCCGCCGGCCAGTTGTTCGTCGAGGTATTCCGGCCCGAGGATGGACACCTTGACCAGGAGGAGTTCGCGTTGGATCACGTTTGTCTCTGTGTAATCTAGGACAGCCCACACGGGAACCTATAATTAGAAAGAGAGAAAACCCAAAAAAAAAAGTGAGAAAAATAGATGAAGTTGGAGGGAACCGCAGAACACGTACGAGGTCTTCGAGTTGTCGTCTGGCTTGCTCGACTACGCCATCCTGGCCACTTAGAACGAGACACATGCGACTGAGATCACGAATTTCGGTCCGACAGACGACGAGTGAGTCAATGTTGAAACCCCTGCCTGCGAGGATTCCAGATACGCGTGAAAGCACACCAGGTTCGTTTTGTACCAAGCAGTTGAGGATGTGCCTTCAAAAAAGGTAAGGGGAAGGAGGGGGTGGGGAACCACATGGATGAGAGACCTGTCATTTTTTTTGGGTACGTGAATGTTGAGCCTTACTTTTTGAACGGCTGAAGACTTGGTGGAGGGGTATTGTAGAGAATGTTTGTTACGGCCTCCTCAGCGGAACGCACTCTGGGGAGATCCATAGCAGGCAAGGGGGGTGGGCGCACCCTATGCGCACGCTTGTAGTCGAGTGCAGATGTCGAGTCATCTATGGGCTTTGGAGGCTGAGGAGGCTTGATATTGTCGCCCTGCTGAAAGGCACGGAGAGTTATTGAGAATAGTCTGCGCGATACTCCACGAGCGCTGCAAGGAAGAATACCAGCCATGGTGTGCAGATGACGAGCAAGCAAGCCAACTTGCTCAAGCTTTTGACTCACCACCAACTTTGAAATTTCGGATGAAAAGTCTATTGCTTATGTAATACACATTGACTCCCCCTACTCCCAACCTCCTTTTCATGGGCCCCGTGCTTGTTGCAAAACAGTACGAGCAAGCTGGACATATTCGGCAGCATCGCGCGTGTTTTTCCCCTCACTTTCCGATATTTTCTCCCAATGTGACAGACCAGTGTCGATCAGCGTGAATGCTTCCATCTCCGAATGCTCATCTATCCATCGGACATACTCGGCCTCTTGCCAACCATGTAATTCGTGGGGAAGTGGGATCGGGGACCGCACCAGAATGTGATGCAACACAATTAACACGGGTAAATCCGTTATGTGCTTGGACGATACCAATTGGCTATTCTCTAAGAACAGCAATGGCCTGAAATCTCACCAGTCAAAGCACGTTCATCAACTTGAGAGAAAGGAGAATATACCGCATCGCGCGAAGCGCCCTATATTCGTTTCCCACCGTCTCCAGACCTCCCGTATTTATCTTTGATGGCATATCAACCATAAACGCGTTCAATGCAAATTCCAGCTCGGTCATATCGCTCGTCAGTTGCAGTTTACCACTTTCTCCCAATGGCCTAGCTATTGATACATGAAGAAGAAATGTTTTGATCACGTATTTCACGAGGGAGGTCACCCTTTGATTGATTGAATCAGCTTTCTTATAACAAGAGCAATAACATGATGCAGTACCATGATTTATTCACATCGCCAACATCATATTTGCTGAGGATTTCGGACTTGAAGAAGTTCAGTTTCTCCGCCAGCTCTTTAGTATACAGGCTTGAACGACCCATGCCCGCCAGGGGATCCACAGACTTGCCGAAATCAATGCGGTGCAACCCAGCTATAATCGCTCCCAAGTCTCGGCGGATGGCGGCCAGCAAGGGATCAATCAGCCGCTCATACGAGCGGTGGATGTTCTATAACGAGAATAACGTCAGTCATATGCAGCATGTCTGTTCCTTGACAATTCCGACCTGATTGCTTGTGTCCAAAATGTTGTAAACGGTTTCAGGGTACTCCTCTCCTAGTTTCAACAATCTGGTCCAGCAGTGATATAGGAAGCTGGCAAGTTGCCCGTTGCTGATCTGTTGCGAAGTAGCTGTTGGGCCAATAAACGAGAATGCTGATCTATCCCTCACGACCTATAAAAATAACGAGTGTGAATTTAACAGCATTAGATCAGACCGAGAAAAGGACGCACCAAATTCTCAGTCCTGGATAACAGCATGTCTAAACTTGAAGAAGCAATCTTGGCGACAGCTCTCACAAGCAAAGGGTCGAACCGTGCGGTATCCAGTTCGTTGGCTACCGCACGTGCAACGCTAACGCCCTCCACTGAGCCAGGTGGCGACCGAGCACCCCCAGCAAACGCTTGACCAATAGCTTCGTTCAATTTATTTGTAGACCTTGATAGATACAGCGACTCTATATTTGCAATCGATCTCAAAACCAGAATTGTTTCCGGGCTGGATGGCGTATGAATATGGTTCTTAGCTCCGTTTGAGCAGGGAATTTCACACCTTTGGAAGGTACTACTGTAGACCGTATCTGTGTGTACCGCTATCTTCGCGAAGAACTCGTGGAACAGGCGCAGCAACCTAGGGTAACCGCTGCTTAAGGCATTTTGAAGGAAAGTCGACCCTAGTCGGAAATGTTTTGGGTATAGGATGGCGGATTTACGGTGACAAACGCACCTTTCGTACTATCACGAACGTGCTTCTCCAGAGATCGGGTCAACGAAGTCCAGAAGGTTGCACTAGGTTTGTTCTCAAGTAACTAGCGACTATTATCAGCAATGCGTTAACAGCTAACCCCTGCGGCAAATACAAAAGTCTGAAAATAGCACAGTAACGAAGTAATATGTTGGCATCGAATTATCTCACCTTCATGGCTTCGTCCAGGAACACGACTTGGGTAACAATATCCCTTTTCATCTTAAGCACTTTTTCAAGCGTACACACCTGACAAAAATTATTTTATTCAAAATTCCTTGACTGTTCCGAGTGCCGGGGTCCCAGTGGTGAAAATTGAACGAGAAACGTACCCTCGTGCAGCATTCCGTCATTTCTTCAAACATTGTCTCCAGGCGTGCCCAAAAGGCAGTAGTATATTGTGGTACCGTTGCACTTGTGGGCTCCGTCCTGACGCGGGAGCGATATGCTGCAGGTGACTGTTGAGGGTTCGGAGAAGCATTCTGATCTGTTTGGGCAAAGATTTCTGAATGGCGATATATATCGTTAGGGAAGAACACGCTTACCGACGAGGGCGTCTTTAGAGATCTTCGATAGGTCGAATGCATTTTGTATACGTTCTCTGACCGCTTGCGAGAGATCGGATATTAGCCCTTGTACGAGAGCGGGTAGCATTCGGAGATTGAATGCTGTTTGAAGTGATGACGCGAGGAGAGTTTGATTCTACAAATTTTGAATATAGTCAATTGAACCAACGGACCAGTTGGCTCACTAGGGTCTTCAGACCAGTCAAAACCATGCTCTCCATTTCTGCCGTTACCCTCGCACGAGCATCTTGGATGAAGGGCGCGTAAGAGGCCACAACATTGATCGACTGTAGCGAAATATCTTGAATAGCATCCCCATCATTTGTCGCGGGAGGACCATTGTCTCCGTCTTCTGCCTGCGCAGGTGAAGTTCCTTCCGGAGTCCCCTCCAGAAGGGCAACTACAAAGATTGATATCACGAAACACATATGGGCATGAAGCTTGACGTACCGAGTTCGGCAATACTCAACGCGGCTCTCGCAATTGCCCTCTCCTTTTCATCCTCTATATCCGCTCCCCGGGCGGCTGGCGTAGCAATCGGGTTCGAATTCTCTGAAGCCTCAGCAGATGTTTTGATGCTACCCTCTGCCTTTTCATCCATCTCATTCATTTGATCCTGCAACCGTCTCGCCAAGATGACGAAACGTGAGGTGCGCCGAAGGACATCGGATGCCTGGTGAAGTTTGTGTAATCTTACTACATGAGTCTGCATCGACTCATACGGCACATGAATCTTTGCCCGTAGTCTGAGCAATTCGTTAGTTCGTTTACACAAATACCTGAGGGAGGGGCATACTTTTCGGCAGAATTGTCAAGATCTTTGAGACCCTGACGAATTGAAGTCAACGACCCACCCATACTATTTGCATTGGCAGCTTGTTGCAGCAAATCCTCATGGTGAGCAGTCACCTGAGAAAGGTCAGAAACGGGCTGTGCACCGATGAACGACACAAACGAGATTCTTGATCTGCTTAGACACATCGTCTATGCCAAATGTAAGTTTGGATATCGCGACCGATATGTCTTCCTTTGCAATTGAATCTTGCGCCGCTGATTTGGCTAAGTTGAGCGCCGGCTTCGAGACCACTTTCGTGTCTGACTGAGTGGGGTATGGTTCCCCGGCGAGGATAGCATTTGCATAATCGTTAGGATCAAATTCTGGGCTGGAAAACACTGAGTAATCTAAATACAGAAAGAGGTTAGATGAGAGAACGTTGAAGAGAATGAGGGATGGCGAACCACTCATGGGAGAATGTTGATACAGTTGAGGACGATGTTTGGAGACAGACTATGATGGCATCACCGAGGACCCTGGGTACTCCAATTAACTCAGGGACCCCGTCTTGGTCGGCACACGTACTATGTATGGTACAGCCTTGGTGGACTATGATTCATTGGTTCTGCGTGGAGTTATTGCCGGCTTTACTGATGTCACCACAGTCAAGCTAAGTTATGTCAAGGCCCTCAAGTACACGAATACACCCCGCCTCGTGTAAGATCTACAATCTACCTTGTTTCCCTGGGCACCTGCTGTTCAAGGCCTGCGACTCCATCCGCGTAAACCCGCGCCAGCCTTTCGTATATCTCCTGACTTCCCTCACCGATCTGGTCGCCCATCCATGACCGCCTTCTACCAACCAGTCATTCCTGAGCAGGGTATCAACCAAGTAGGCAAAGCAGCTGCGGGTCCTCGCCGCGATTTCTTACCAGTTTAACCTTTTCTAGTTCCCATCTGGTCCCATGCAACCTAGCGTCCAAAGCAGACCCTATTGTAAGCCTCGCCTTTCATATCTCCATGATGACCTACCTGACTCATTCTGGTATATAACAGGGCCTGACCAGGACTACCGTACATCAAGCGCCAATTCGTGAGCATCATGGCCCTCATTCCCCCAAAATCGATTCTGCGTAAACGCAAGAGTGCTCAAGGACTTCATCACGATAGATACTCATACGAGTATGGAGCTGGTCGTTTTGAGGGTGACCCAGACGCTCTTTCTAGTGTCGACATGACCGAAGCGAGATCCTTGCATAGTCAGGCTTATCAATATGTGAGCGCTGGATAATTCCCGATATTCTCGATGTCAACTCATTTATTCGAAGGGCGAACTCCAGGGGCTCTCCTCCGCTGAAATTGGGCATGCAGCCGCCTACCAGGCTTACTGCATGTTCAACGAAGGACCTCCACGTCGGGGTGGCACTGAACACGAACGCGAGGCCCTGATTGGCCTCGCCGTTGCTCAAGGTATAGTAACTCGATTCAGCCAACGACTCTTTAGACTGACAGCGATGCCAGCTTCACGTCTGATGCAGCAGAGTCGCCGTGGCCAGAACATTGAGGCCACTACAACTGCAGCTGGAGCGGCCGCCCGAACCGCGTCTCGAATCTTTGCACAGGTATCAACTCTTCGATGCATGTCTCCCGTCACAGAAAGCTAACAGCGTACGCCCCAGACACGTGGAGAGTTCGACGATGAACGTCTTTCTCGCCCGATTTACCCCCAAAACCATTTTGCCGGATCCCAAGACGATGAAGACGATGAATGGGACTATCCCCGCAGGGTTGTTCCCCGTAGGGGCCGTTCTCTATCCCGCACCCGTGGACCTACATTCGCAGACACACCAGCCATAATACCGGATATGGCCCCCGGATACAGACCCATTCCGGGTCCTCCATCAATGGATGGCATCTATGGGGGAATTACCAATTCCGCTACCGGACCCCGATATCCACCAACTCCTTATCCCGGTAGTGGCTATTCTTCCGCTCCATTTCCAGGGACAGCAATGTCGAATGCTGTTAGTCCCCAGGCATACCCAACACCGGGGACTTCCATGTCGTATCCTGGGACCAACGCCCTCACACCATACACCAGGAGCCGCAGTGCTTCCTTCTCTTACCCCCAACAAACATACCCCATCCAACCATTCCAGAGCAACTATGCTAACCCGTCTTACCCTGGTTACGGATATCAGCCCGAGCACACCATCGTTATCCAAAAGCCAAGAAAGCATCGTCACAAACATCGTCATCGTCATCGCTCTAGGAGTAGATAAATTTTTCCTTCATTTTGGTGTGATAATTCTGCTTCATCTTGTTCGTGTATCTACTTAGTCTCCTGTATTTAACACAAAGGTCCAGGAATGATGGTTCAAGCAGTTAGCTGGCTTGTATTTTAGTCGTTGAATATTATATTATTTTACCGCAGACGGGTTCAGTCAGTGGCCGGGAATTCTGGGACGTCGTCATGCAGATGCCGTGCAGTATAACCTTATAGAGCAGTGACTCGACACACTCGTGCGAGTTTTCGCCTGCGGGATGCCATCAGTGTTTGATGTACTGACACCAAACATTATTAATATCCAATGCGGCCCCATATTGAGTATGTGTATGCCCAGAGCTGATACCGAGCACTGGATACAGAGTGGGTATCCGGCTCCATCGCTCATCACGGTGGCCAGGACACTCGCTGTTACACCCGATGGCTAAGCAATGCCTTGGATACACGCGAAACCCAATGCCATCGAAACTCGAGAGGGGGTCGTTTCATCTTCTGTTACACTGTGCCAGTTTGCATAAATACCCTTGGGATGCTTGTAACTTCCTCCTGGATAGGCTGGTCCTCATCCTCTACCACTCCCAAAAACCTTTGATTTACCAGTCCCCCCGTCTTCCAGAGCCGGCCTCTGCTGCACTTACGCTTTACGATTTCTTGCAATCAACTAATATTTTCATATTTCATCAACGCAATCTAATACACACATGGCCACTACGTATACAAGGAAAGGCAGAACCTTCTGCTGCTGTATTCCGGTTCGAGCTGGCGTAATTGTGAGTCCGAATTCCGCCCAGAAGCGTATCGTGATACAAGTTCATATCTGTAACAGACTCTCGCCATCATCGGTCTTATTGGTGGTGTTGGTCTGACTGCGCTGGGTGCTCTTGCCCTGTCGCAAACCAGTAAGTTGATCATCGCGCCCTCCACTCCACAAGTCCGAATACTCATACCAACACGAAGCTGTCACAGATGCCAATCGCGTCACCAGTGGTATACAAATAGCTGTTTATACAATCCTCGCCATAGTCTCTCTCCTCGGGTATGTTTAAATATTTCGAGACAGTGTTCAACAGCAGTACCGACTGACAATGGATACATAGTCTAATCGGAGCGATTGGAAAGAAGAGGGGACTCATCAACCTATACTTTGCAATCCTGATCGGCCATTTGTTGTTCAGTTTTGCATTGGGAGTGTATGCGATGTATCGCACTTTCAGGGATTCACCGGACTACATGAATCAATGCCATGGTGGCTCAGAGGATGCATCAGTCATGAAGGTCTGTCGGGAAGGGGATATGCTCATGAAAGGCATCGTCGTTTCGATATCCCTGGTTGCCTGGTTGCTCGAAATCTGTGAGTTTATGCATGCTTAGTTCCACCTATGATCCCTGATCTGATTGTCCCGTTTCAAGGGGCATGTGTGATCGTGTACAACTATTCCAAACAGTTGGGCGAGGAAGAGGAGACGAGCAGTGTAGTCAAGGACAACGAGGCATGGTAGATCATAGCATTCGATAGCACTGAGAAACAATGTCACTATTTTTCAATGTTGTACATGGGAATCGAGCCATGGGTTCGCTTCTCTTCAAGCATAGCACAAGACTTCATACTCCTATAGGATGATAGACCATTTTAGTCACAATCTGGTCATGATGTTCTTTGATGGGCATACCTTTATTTTCTTCTCTTTGCCATCGTAAGGAATGAACGCGCCTGTGAATGGTAATGAGCACAGGTACCAGAGAACACGGACATCCTACTGACCATCAAGTTTCTCGCTGATCTTACCGGGGTGCAATGCACCTTTGTGATAGGCCCTCACGACATAAAGTTTGGTGCCATCATTCTCGTAACCTCCTTCGACAGGTCTAGCACCAAGCGAATCGACGTTCAATGTATTGCCAGTCTGCACCCATCTCAATCCTTGCATATCGCCGAGAAGAATCTCGTATTTATCGAGCTAAGAGTGAGGTTCGCAGGTTAGAGCTATATATAGGAATCGACGGGCAATAAACCTACCTGGTGCTCTTCATTTCGGTATCCAATCACAGCGCCCTTCTGGAAAACATCTGAAGCCTTTCCAATCTCTGATAAACAATGATAAGGACAAGTGTGGCCGGTGGTTTGGAACATCAGAAACGTGACTTACGAACGCCACCCTTTCAATAGGTTGAATTAACGATTGAATGAAGATCAGATATCGAGGGGTCACTCACATCCATGAACGCACGACAGATGTACAGTGTCCAATCGTGCTCTTTTCCGGTTGAAATAGCACCTTGAGGAATGCCCTTGCCTTCGTTGTAATACCAGGTCGCTGGCCCTTGAGGTCCGCGGGCACGGAACTGCTCCCTACGAGCCTTGGCAGCACTCGCCCATGCCTCGAAACTCTCTCTCTGCAAAGCAAATCAGAATGGTGGTCTTCTATACCGATTTTCAGCGCACTCACAGCTTCTTCTTTGTGCTCGTGATGTTTATATATAGCAGCCCCCGCACCGAGGACACCTAATCCCCCTAGCACGCCCGCAGCAATCTATTGATTGGTAAGATTGAATCATCGTCGCAATGACGAATAGGGCAGCACCTTAGCTCCATCGCTATCATACCAGTGCTTCTTTTCCTCCTTTCCTTCTGAGCTTTGGGGACCTGTGGCAGAAATAGCGTATCAATAGTGAAATCATGTACGCACAGTCTGGGCTTCTTACCTTGCTCCTGTTTTCCGTAATCATACGAAGGTGGTTGCTGGGGTGCCTGATATTGTTGTTGTTGAGGCTGCTGAGGCTGCTGGTACTGTTGCTGCTGCTGCTGTTGGTGGCCACCGCCGTGGTGGTGACCCTCAAGCTTGCCCCACAAAGCCGGCGTGATATCCGGAGTCCAATCGGACTTGCGAGGGAATCAAATTTAACATACTCATCGGATGGAGGCCATGGCATGTCCTTACCTGAGAGCGATGAGGTTGGATTATCTTGTACTCATTGCCTATCGAACGTTGGAGCAATTGGTTTCCAAGGTGGAGGTGGCAGACTCACCGTGGTACTCGACAACGTCGTTGTAGTTGTACTGGGTTCCGGGTTCCCAACACCTAGTCATTTCTTGCTGAGGTTTGGTGGATTGTGGGTAAGAGTGGGAGTTGTTGAGATACCAAGGGGATGTAAACCTTTAAATACGGTCGAGGCTATGATATCGATTATCCATCCTCGAGCTAGTCATGCGGGTTCCATCAGCCTTTGAATCCTTTCCAGGTAGTGATCATTAGGATTTAGAAATAAACAGGCACAATCTGGGGTGGCTTCGGGATCGGCGGGAGGATTATTGAACACTTAGTGGACAGATGAGGGTAAACAACGATCATAAATAGTTATCGATGGGCTCCACACGGATGTTTGAGCGATTCTCATTAGATGAAGCTCCAGGTGGCACGTTTGAGCATGTTTAGACTTCCGGTGCTAGTGTGTGCCCGAAATCTGAGGCCTAAGGGAGAAGTCAAGTTAGTGTAAATTGAGGCATGCAGTTGTTCCCGGGTAGATGAGTGGCAGAAGTTGATAGTATGAATCCAGGCATTCAGAATGTTCCGTGGATATAACACCAGACTGGTCGTATAAGCACGTTTCGAGAGTGAACGTGTGGTGTAGAAATCGCACAACATCCTGGTCAATGTGTGGTGATTTGTGACATACGTGACATTTTCGAAGAGGTGACCCAAGTCGGCACATTCTTAGGTCATCACACCAACTCGTTTGTTGTTCCCAACGACTCTGCCTCATTTCTCTAATATCTTATAGAAGCGCACAGGATGTCTGGAGCAGCAGCGTCGGCGGGAGCTTCTAAGCTCCAGTCTTTTATGAATCACCCGGCAGGTGCGTCTTTGTGCATGATTGGCGTTCCCCGGTAACAAACTCATTTCTCTTGCAGGTCCCAAAACTGTGTTTTTCTGGGCCCCCATTATGAAATGGTGCTTAGTTGGAGCTGGGTTGAAGGATTTGACACGGCCAGCTGACAAGCTTAGTGCTTCGCAAAATCTTGGTATACATTTATGTGACTCAACGGCTTGCTGAGCTCATTCCAACCATTATAGCTTTGGCTGCAACTGGGTTCATTTGGGTGCGGTATTCGTTCGTTATTATACCGGTAAACTATAGTCTGGCCGCTGTATGTTCCATTCACCCTTCGCATGCATTTCAGATGTTCATGTCTTCTTGGTTAGGTCAACTTCTTTGTCGGACTATCTGGTCTGACTCAGCTAGGACGAATTGCTCAGTATGTGATGATATTCATGGATGGCCTCATTCTGCTAACCAGAAATCACAAAGTCATCAATATAACCTCCCCCAGACCCCTAAATCCTCTTAAATCTTCCCCGTGTTGCTAAATTCGAAAAGAATATAGTTTGATTCACATTTCTCCTGGATATCATAAGACACTAAATCCCAATGCATATCATAAGACCTATATGAACCTACCTACACAAACCAGATTATCTTGAACGTGGTTTACTACTTGTTCTTCCACTTCCATGCTCACCGACGTTTCCTTCAGCATCTTGACCTGTTCGACTACCCAGATCATCTGTCGTGCCCTTCACGGCCGCCCACCAGGAATCGCCCCCAAAAGCCCGACCGGTCATACCGATTAGATTATCCAACAACGTTTCAAGGTCTGAGTTTTCGTTGGTCTTCGCTTGATCTTCACTGTATTGCCATTCTTGATGACGACTGAAAGACTCCCAGGGCCTGGGACGTGCGTTACGTGATTGCGCGTGTGCAGCTCCGTCGCGCTCATGAGTTCGCCCGCTCATTATGTCCAGTGCCATGTTACTGATATACGAGATAAGGCCGGTGTTCATCAACCCGCCGCCACCTTGAGCCTGGGCCGCCCCTAAATACCAGCCCATACCCGCTGCCAAAACACTCAGAATAACCCCCCACTTCAGAAACCATAAGCCTGTGCGGATCATCCATGTGGTTGTTCGGTAGATGGTCACAAGTGCCCAGTAGGCAGCAAGGAGGGTGATTAACGGGGGTAGAAGCGTCTGAACATCCCAATCCAGTGGACTCCTGGACAAGAGAGAAGCGAGGAGATTACAAAGAGCAGATATTAGGACAAGACAGTGGGAGAGGAGCTTGAGGGTGAAGGCATATAAAGGAGGAGGAAGAGACTCTGCAAGGTAATTGAGGATTGGGTCGAATATCGCAGGGACATTGACGATGGTTGGGTCCATGTTACTTTCGTCAGCAGCATGACAAAGTCCAAATTGGACGTGGCACGCTACTGGTTAGTCACGTGGTGCGATACTTTGTGAGTTGTCGTTGTTGTGCTCCTCGGCATCAGGGGCTTCCACCTCGGATGAGCTTGATTGACGGGCGGTCGAAACACAGCCAAACTGAAAATGATCGAGTGATCGCTCTATCCTTTTTTGGTCAGTAAACTTCCTGATTAACGCTTCATGGTTGATCATCAATTCCAGTTTCGAAGTGACTGCATCTCAGACGTCACAAGTCAGAAAACTGTAACGCCGTCACGGTTTTTGTCAACCCGGCAGATTTCCGTGGCATTGGCCCTATCAATTCCCAATTTGGCCAACTGAAACTGGGGTTCATTTGTTCTCATCCAATCGGACTGCCTCGGTGCTACGGCTACAACCGAGACTCGGTGGAAGCCTTCCTCTTTTGGTGTCAGGTTCAAGATGTGCCGAAGGATACCAATAAATTCGAACCCAGAGAACAAAATCAACAAGGATAAACACACTGCCTATAAGTTCGTGAGGACCTCCCATACATACCCCGCCCACTTTAGCCCCCCTCTCTCATCTCTACTTCCTCCGAGTTTATTCCCTCCTCACCACTGCCTCTTGTCCCGAGCAATGGCTATCAAACGTAAATTCGAAGTTGAAGCCGATGATGCCTTCCCTGTGCGCCCTCTCCCCTGATGTACTTGACCAACACTAATTAACGCTGATATTATTTATCCCATCATTAGTCTAAAAAGCAACTTAAACTCGTCCCCTTCCCCAATGTTGAGTCGGATGACGATGTCGCCATGTCAGAGGCCGAACCGTTATGCTCTGACAATTTCCATATGCGACTTCCGTCCAACGCGAGTTCAGCATCATCCAACGCCTCGAATTCTCCTATATCCGAGTCGCGTACGTATATTGACGCAGCTTTTAGAAGCTGGTAGAGGGCTGATCGTACTATATAGTTCCCTACCCTACCTTCGACGCCTACCCATTGCCGTTCTTCAGCAGTGATGGCACCATAGATCCTAACTCTCATAGCTACTCACATTATGCGACTCAGTCACTTGACCGCTATCCAGGCCTGTTTCAACCATCGACTGGTTTTCGTCACCATGGGTATGTCTCATGGAAGAACTCGGCACAGTTGCATGCTTATTCTGGTATCACCCCTCTCTTCCCTGCGTTTGGTTTCCAGGACCGGTTGCTCGCAAATACCAAAGCTTCGCGTTGCTTGTGCTCCTGGACTCAATGGCCAGCGAACCATGTGGAGTTTCTGCGAACAATGCGGTGCTATTTCGATGGTCGAAACCGACTAGAATCCAAAAACAAAATACTAACTGCCCTCAGAACCAATGTGTTGTGCTCGACATTTTCCTATTGCTCTGACCCGACCTACCTTGTTTTGAACCATATCATATCATTATTCCTATTCCACCCCTTTCTTTCATCACACCATTTTTTGTTCTTCACGGGGATCGCGCCGACTTGCAAAACTTATCAAAGACATAACGCTGCACTCCGCTTCAACTCTGGACATTTTCAACGCGCCTTCGACTAGCATCAACATCGACATTAAATCTTCTCCACTCACGGCGACACCTCTCCAACCTTCTCATAGTAGGGTGGACCTCTTCTTTCGACATACCACAGCACTGGGCCGATGCGAGTTATTGACCAATGGTCGCCAAATTCTGCTTGCTCTACCATCTCTGTAAATAGCTTTGTTCATGTGCATGTATAATATTATGTTTGACAACTGAATTCGTATTCAATGAGCTTCCAAGTTTCAAGCCTGCCATGACATGTGGTTTCCTGTGACAGTGACTATCATGGGGAATAGAGTGGATGGTACACTGCATCTTCACTGTAACTTCATTAGTCAATGCCGTGGCGCTAAATATGTATGTATTGGGGACGGCCAATATCCTGACTAGCGTACTTTCATTACACTACACCTGACGACGGACATAGATTCTATTAATATGGAATAGAAAATGTCCAGAGTGTATTAGACAATACTGAAGGCCAAACTCACCAATGCTGTGGAACTCATACGTTCTTGATTGAACAGTAAATATATATCAAATTAAACCCCACCCGGGAATCAGGATTGTTGATTGCCGGCGCTTATCTTTTCAGAGTTCAATACACTACTGACTCTTTCTTTCTGGCTTCTTGAACCCCATCATTCCCCAGACTCAATTCAGCCCCGCCTGGCCCCTTGATGTGCCAGCTTGATTTCTGTAACCATCCGCCATAAATCGAATTCCTCCTGGGGCCCTTTTGCAGGCCAACTCAGAACCAACTACACCCTGATGGTGCATTTATAGCAATGCACTCGGCCGCTAGTCAGCCGGGAGTTCGGACTGCTCAGCTTTCTGTTTAAAATTCCTGTGGCGGTTTTTCGGCATGGAAGCTACATCTGGCACTTCCCACGACAATGCCTCATAAGTGGGAAACCGTATGATGTTGGCTCCACAAGCTACCGGCCTCTTCGCGAAGATCAACTTCCTTGTCCCCGTGAAGCACTGACTCCATTAATAATTGCCTCGACTCGCGGGCACAAATTCTAACCGACAGTATAAAAGGAGGGAATGTCACAAAGTCTTTCCCTTGTTGCTTGGCCCTTACCAACTTGGCCTCGATCCTAGCTGCACACATGTCATCAGAGGATATTCGCAAGGACTCGGATTCCATCGAGAACCAGGGGGGAACATTCGACAGAATCGTCAATAATGCCAGCGCTAGGTCAGTGGATCCCTACGCTTCGGCTGGAGCATTACCTGACCACTGCACAGGATTCAAAATCCCCTCTATGGAATTCCAAAAGAAAAGCTACTATCCCAAGTCGAGGACTTCGCTAACGAAAAAGGAATGGAAGATATCACAATCTTGCTACAGAAGGGTGCCTTGATCGCTCAGAACCCCTCACACTTCGAGACGATCCCGGAACTCAATGAAGAAGACAAAGAGATCATCCGTCGGGAAACTACCCGTAGGTCACGAATGCTACTCAAGAGACCGTATTCATCATCTTCTGTCAGATAAATGGACTCAACCCCGCGACCTCTACTTCACGGTGATCTTATGCTCCATTGCTGCTGCTGTACAGTACGCCCTCATACTGAAGTTGTAATGCTCACTTCTCACTCTCTCATCAGAGGTTGGGATCAAACTGGCTCTAACGGTGCCAATCTATCTTTCCCAGAAGTGTTCGGGATCAGTGATAACGATCCGAATCCAAGTCGCAACCAGTGGATAGTCGGCATGATCAATGCGGGGCAAGTTTTTTTTTCTTGTGACAGATACTATGGAGCATGTCGCTGATGTTGTACATAGGCCCTATATTGCTTCTTGTCTGATTGGCTGCTGGCTAACCGATCCTTTGAACAACTGGCTCGGTCGTCGCGGCACCATTTTCTTTTCTGGTATCTTTTGCACACTGTCAGTGATTGGAGCTGGGTGCGCCCAAACCTGGCCTCAACTCTTTGTGAGCGTATCAACTGCTGTCCACAGGATGTTGTTATTCTGATATCACCTCGATAGGTCTGTCGCTTGCTCCTCGGTCTCGGGATGGGACCCAAAGCGTGTACCGTCCCTGTTTATGCGGCTGAAAACACACCACCCAACATACGAGGCGGTCTCGTGATGTCTTGGCAGTTGTGGGTGAGTATATGGTATTCCCACACCATCTTCAATAAAGCTACCCCGAACACATCGCTCACATGAACAAAGACGGCATTTGGTATATTTTTAGGATTTTGCGCCAACCTTGCCTTGTTCCAGGTCGGCGATATCGCCTGGCGCTTGCAACTCGGCTCTGCCTTCCTTCCGGCTGTTCCTCTTGTCATTGGTGTCTATTTTTGTCCTGGTGAGTTGGATGCCCCTGAACAAGAATGAAGACTCACCTAGATCAGAGTCTCCTCGGTGGCTCATGAAGAAGGGCCGATACCATGAAGCTTATACATCCTTCAAACGACTCAGAAATACAGAGTTGCAAGCTGCGAAAGACTTATACTACGTCCATCGGCAACTACAGGAAGAGTTCGCAGTTATCAGTGGCTCAACGTATATTTCAAGGTTCCTTGAGCTTTTTACCATCCCTCGGGTTCGTCGGGCGACCTTGGCCAGTTTTGTCGTGATGATAGCTCAGCAAATGTGTGGTATCAACATTATCGCATTTTATTCGTCGACCATCTTCTCTGAGGCCAGGTACTCCACAAAATCCGCGCTGCTCGCATCCTTCGGGTTCGGACTTGTCAATTGGATCTTTGCTTTCCCAGCTGTTTGGGTAAGTTCTCAATTTTTGTCATGGCGATGACTATAACGCAAAACCCAGACCATCGACACATTTGGACGGAGAAACCTCCTTCTATTTACGTTCCCTAACATGGCCTGGACTTTACTGGCAGCAGGGCTTTGTTTCTTGATACCGGCCGACAGCCCAGCCCGTGTTCCGTTAATTGCGTTATTTATCTTTCTTTTCGCCGGTAAGCGGAGATTCCTCTTGTTTGTAGTTGCAACATCTAATCTCTCGATATCTCAGCCTTCTATTCTCCTGGAGAGGGCCCTGTCCCATTCACGTATTCTGCTGAAGTATTCCCGTTGACACATCGTGAGATGGGCATGTAAGTTAATCCACCTCTCGCACCGACCCTAAGCTAACATCACAAGGTCGTGGGCTGTGGCGACGTGCTTATTCTGGGCTGCCGTTCTTTCCCTTACTTTCCCTCGCATGGATGCAGCGCTTACTCCGACGGGAGGTGAGAGACCCCAATTTGTATCTTTGGAGTAATAACAAATTTCGCCCGTACACAGCGTTCGGGTTCTATGCCGGTCTGAATATGCTGGCATTCGTAATGATCTTCTTCTTTATGCCAGAAACCAAGCAGCGCACGTTAGAGGTGAGTTTCTTTCCTTTCTTATGCATCCTCATTTAGTCTCATGCGAACCGTAGGAACTCGACTATGTTTTCGCTGTTCCAACGAGCAAGCACGCACATTATCAGCTCACGAAGTCCCTACCATACTTTATTAGGAGATGGATCTTCTTCGACAAGAATGCTAAGCTGGAGCCCTTGTACGACTTTACCCAAGTCGAATCGATAACTGTGTTCGAGAAGGGCGCGGGTCATTGATCGATTAAGTCACGTATCATAATCTATGTTTGATTTTGTATCTAACATTTATTTCGTACGAATTTTATACGACAGTAAGATTGAAATTCTGAACATGCGTGACCAAGTGATGAATGATGTCATTGGGGTACATTATATTTACGGATTGCAGCTGAACGCCCATACAACACAGGTTTCTTGTGCCGAAGTCACAGGCATTATCCCATAGTCATCTTTGCACCACTCCTATTCCGTTTGGCAAGGGACTAGACTATAGATTCCCCTATAAATGGGCAAGAAAACAGGACTAACGAGCCTCCAACCGCCCCATTCCCCCACCTCCCTCTATGACGTTCCTCTCTTCCGACTCAAAGCCTCTATCTGTCAATGACTCTGCCGCAGAAAAGGCAAATGGCTTTGTAACCAAGCATGAATCTATTACCTCCTTCGTCGAGAACGCTGGTGCCATCCAAGGGAATGAGGTCCGGAACCTCAATGCCAAACTCGCGAACCCCCTGGCGGGCATCTCCCATGACCAGCTCGTCATGGATGGCGAAGCTTTTGCTCTGAAACATGGTCTTGAGGATCTGACTGAGCTCTTCAAGAAGGGTGCCCTGGTGGCACAAGATCCACTAGGTTTTGAAGACATGCCGTTACTCACCGAGCAGGACAAGCAAGCGTTGCGTGAAGAAATCTCGAACAAATGGAAACAGCCCAAAATGCTTTACTACCTTGTCATTTTGTGCTCAAGTGAGATCGTCGTCGCTTATCCACTTTGATTCACTGTTGCTGACGACCATTTCAGTGGCTGCTGCGGTCCAAGGCGTTAGTATCTGTTTCTTCCTCCAGAAAATGCTTCTGATATAGGTGTCGCGTACAGATGGACGAATCAGTCATCAATGGGGCCAATCTCTTCTTTGCGCCGCAATTCGGAATCAATCCAAACGGGGAAACTGGTGCTTCTAAGAACCAGTGGTTGTTCGGACTTGTGAACTCTGCGCCCTACGTGAGTTTTTTCACTCGCCATTCAATACATTATTCTCATAGTTTACTTCTAGCTTTGCTGTGCAGTACTTGGTTGCTGGCTGACCGAACCGGTATGACACTCCACTTTCCGGTCCAAAACAAGATTGCTTACCCCTATTCCCAGCTCAATCGGCTCTTTGGAAGAAGAGGAACTATTTTTATCACCGCTCTCGTGTCTTTCCTCACCTGCATCTGGCAAGGCGTTACGAATTCATGGCCCCACCTATTCGTCGCTCGTTTCGTTCTCGGTCTGGGTATTGGCCCGAAGAGCTCCACCGTTCCTGTGTATGCCGCCGAATGTAAATTTAGACGTTCTCCATTCCCAACTCTTGAGCTCATAACCAATCTCCACAACAGGCGCCCCTCCAGCTATTCGCGGTGCATTGGTCATGATGTGGTAGGTAATCTTCAAAATAATACTATTTTTCTGTCTCACCATCTATCCCCAGGCAAACATGGACGGCTTTTGGTATCATGCTCGGTTTTGTCGCAGATCTTGCATTCTTCAAAGTGCCTGATACACCTAATATCCGTGGGCTTAATTGGCGGTTAATGCTTGCAAGTGTACGTTGTTCGGTATTGACATATCGTCCTGCGTTAACTTGACCGATCCACAGGCTGGAGTTCCAGCGTTGTTTATTGTTATGCAGGTATTTTTTTGCCCAGAGTCCCCCCGTTGGTATATCTCCAAAGGTCGCTACCGTAAAGCATTCGAATCGCTGTCCAGGCTGCGCATGCACCCTATTCAAGCCGCCAGGGACCTGTACTGTAAGTCGGGGAAGGATACTGTACCAACTGGACTTAATGCTCACACGACTACGCAGATATGTATGTTCTTCTCGAGGCAGAGAAGGAAATAGATAGAAGGGGCAGCAAGTTCGTGGAGTTGTTCACCGTCCCCCGAAACAGACGAGCGACGGCAGCCTCTTTGATCGTGATGTTCATGTATGTCCTATCGTTCCCTTTGTCTTAACCGGAAACTTACTATGAAATAGGCAACAATTGTAAGACCTGAATGTTCACTTATCTTGGCGTCGCTAACCATTTCTGAAGCTGCGGTGTCAATGTCATTGCGTATTACTCGGTCTGTTTTATCCTCTCTTGCATCGCGTATTTACTAACTACTTCTTATTTATCCAGTCGAATATTTTTGCGGAAGGGAATTTTACACGGATCCAGGCGCTCCTGGCATCGTTCGGTTTTGGGGCAATCAATTTCGTATTTGCATTCCCGGCAATATACACCATTGACACATTCGGACGGCGCAATCTCCTCCTCACAACATTCCCTCTCATGGCCGCGTTTCTGCTACTGACTGGGTTTGCATTGTAAGTATAATTCATTATAATTCCCATTCGATCTGCTAACGGACGGGTTAGTTGGATACCAGATTCATCACCAGCTCGTCTAGCCGTCATTGCCCTTGGTATCTATCTCTTTGGAATGGCGTATTCGCCAGGAGAAGGCCCCGTCCCATTCACGGTCAGTCAATCAGCTAGCTAGGTGTGTGTGTGCATAGGGACTCACCACGTCACAGTATTCGGCAGAGGCTTTCCCTCTCTACGTTAGAGACATCGGGATGAGTCTTGCTACTGCTACCCTCTGGTTCTTGTGAGTCGTTTCTAAATGTTCAGGGTAGTACGCATTCTCACTCGCCCAAAGCAATTTCGTCATCTCAATAACATTCCCTCCCCTTCTTGGCGCTTTCCGTCCCCAAGGTAGGATATCCCCACAGATCAAAGGCCGCAGGTAGTACAATAACCAATTATAACAGGTGCATTTGGGTGGTATGCTGCTTGGAAGTAGGTGCCTACGTTGTGGATATGGTCCAATCTTACTTAATTGCTCTTAGCATCGTCGGTTTCGTTGCAGTGTTGTTATTCGTCCCTGAAACCAAAGCCCTCTCTCTCGAGGAGCTCGATCAAGGTTAGCACCCGGCTCAGTCATATAACGTATATTGACATCTTCTGTATAGTTTTCAGCGTTCCAACGAGGGTGCACGCCGCATACCAGATCAAGGCTTTGCCTCACAACATCAAGAAATACATCTTCCGCATGAGGGTTCCAGATTTACCTCCGCTCTACGAGCATGAAGGGATCACGACCGACATGAAAAGTCCTACGCCAGTGGCGTAAGCATGATCACCCTCATTACCCTAATGTCTTTCCTTAATATTTTCACGTCGATTTATTCTTGAGATCTGTACTATATAATATGCTCCTGTTCTAGTAAGTACATTTGTATCGTAACTATAATATGGATAATACAGATCAAAGGAACGTTCACTGATCCAACTTGATCCTTGAATCTTTGAATAATTTGACCATGCCAATTGGGATGAGCGTCGGATCGACGATCACGAAACCACCAAACTTCTCAACTAGTTCTTCACCATACGTCGTCGCCACCCACTTCTGATACCAATCCATGTCGTTCCATTTGGAAAGACCGAAAAGATTGACGAATAGTGACGTTGCCTCCATCTCGAATGCCGTACGCCTATCGAACATTTTCCCGTAGGTGGAGCCCCACGAGTTGAGTAGATTCTCGCGAAGGCATATGTACTGTTCAAGTGTGAAGAATGACTTGAATGCCTGGTCATTATTCTTCTTGAACTCTTGTTCCCACCGCTCGTGCGCCTGTTCAAAGTCATCGATGTCCTCTTCCAGAAGGTCTTGAAACTCCTCCTGAGGTTCTTTATGAGATTCAGGGTCTTCAAAAGAGCTGACGCAAGCATATGCATCGAACATGGGATTACGGAGCCCAAGTCCGCCCCGTTCGACCGGGAAGTAGAAGTATCCGACAGGCAGACCATCAACATTCCACTTTTGTTTAATTACCCTGCGCAAGTATCCCACAGCACCACCCTCAGTATCTGGGAAGAGGTCACGCAATATTCGCGCAAGGGTATCAATGACATCCATGCAATGGTCGTGTCCGAATGCGTATGTCAGCTCGCCGCAGCAGTTGCGAAGGAAAAAGGCCATGTATTTATTTAATACGCTGATCCATCCGAACACTGATTTGGTGGCTTTAAGCTGTCGGCGGAGCTCGACGATTTGAAGATCAATCTCCTTCTGGTCGATAACGAACCGGGCCTTGGAGGCGTCGAACTCGAGAAAACCCCAACGAATATCACCAGCTGGAAGACCAGTAGTATCACCTCCTCCCACGACAGCTGAGCCGGTCTTTGACATATTGAGTTTGAGGCCGGTCAAATCAACAAATTTCTGCATTTCGGCCCATCCGGTAGCACATCGCTCGGGCTTAGCATCCCAGAGCCAGATGTCGTCATGTATCCTGAAGAGGAAGCATCCGCCTGTTTTCTGGTTTACGGCGAAGTCCATGGCGAAGAGGATGGCTTCACCACAGAGTGTACTGAGTGCATAACTAATCGGCGTACCGCGTTGGCGGATACGAGCTTGGCTCGGCTGCTCTCCTTTGAAGTAGAGGGGCGCGCGGAGGAAGGTTTTGAAAAAGTTGAGCCAGGAAGATGGGACTCCAAAAAACTCAAGGATAGTAAGGATAGTTTCGTGGGATATGGATGGTCCAAACCACTCGAAGTCGGAACGAACAAGGGCAAATCCGTTGTAGGCAGCAGTGTTGAAATAGCACTCAGCAAGCATCATATAAAGTAGTTTCTGCTTGGTGGAGGCTGCATTCTGATAGTCCCCATCCAATGAGCTATCATCATAAGGGGAAGTATGAGTGTCATCGACGGAATTGGGTAGCTGGGTAAGGAAGAACTGAGAATTGATCAATCGGGATCGTGTAGCGTCGATACTGTCTTCTAGACGTTCACCAGGCAGCTGCTGAGTGTATCGTTCTTTTTCCACACTGAGAGTTGGTGGGCGAAGCTTTTTCCAAGCTTTGCTGTCATAAAGTCCTCTACATGCCTGCTTCAGCTTCACCTGCCAGTGGAGACCGATGTGGTGAAGGAGAATGGCATCGACTAGATCCGGATCTGTAAATGCACTGTAACGGGGTGTAAGTAGGTGAGCGCAATATTTGAAAGAATACTAACCGATACTTTCCGTTGAGGTGTCGGCGCATTTCAACGCAGAGACCTTCTACAGGCCAGGCCCACGTATCGATTGTTGAGAGGCGCATTTTGAGAACATCGACAAGCTCCCCTAGTATCATAGAGTTATCCAAGAATGATCTGAGCGCAGTGCATTTTTCCTCGCTCAGGAGGTCGGTAGCGGCGAGACTACTAATGGTCGCGCTGACTGTCGCGGTGGTAAACTCGAGATCCCGTATTTCTTCCGCACCCTCCTCAATTGATTCACGCATGACTTTAAGCGCCGCTGCCGCCTGTTTCTCTGAGAAAAGGTCCTCCAAGTAGGCTTTCAGCGCTTGAGTATCAATGACCTTCTCCTCGAATATAAGTGATTCTAATTTTTCTTTTTGTTCATGGAGCTCTTTGCGCCCGACTTCAATGAAGCTAGCACTCGCATCAAAAGTATCAGACAAATCTTCGGGACCCTGATGAGCCGCAGCAGCGGAATCTCCGCTACCAATCCACTCATTAATCAACTCGCCAAAGAGCTTGGCACAATTAAACCTCAATGTGTTTTGGTGGAGGTGCCGTTCGAGGAGTTTAATCCAATGATGAACTTTGTCTTTGGTGAGGGAGGGGTCCTTATCGCACATAGAAAGCCATATTTTGAGATTGACGAGGTTCAATGAACCTTCTCCGATGCTGTCATTTTCGGCGGTGGCACCGGATCCTTTCCATGCGGTGATAGCATCCAGGAGGTGCTCAGCCCGTGCTTTTGGGTCATCTATGGCGCTCGCTTCCTCGAGCGTGGTCTGGAGGTGCTTGTGATATGCCTGGCGCTGCTTTTCGAGTTCCTGGAGCTTTATAGAGGTAATGAACTGGAGTGTTTTGTCGAATGAGGAGTACTGTGACATGGTAGGTATGCGAGATAACTGGTGGCCGATAGCCATTTTCGATGACATCTCGAAATATATGTGTGTAACCGTGGTAATAAGATTCTATTCCTGGAACCAGTAATATATGGGCACTCGACAGCCATCCTTGCCTAGCACACCCCTCAAGATACTCATTTGTTCTGAATGAATCAGACAACTACTCTCCAGTACGAGGCTCCGTGTAGGTTATCCATTCAGATGACCGCTCCTGGTTCCGCATCGTTTACTCAATCGTAGGGCCCGTGCATAGTCTGGATTGGTGCAAAGCACCAGCACCCAACCAGCAGGGTCGTCACGGGTCGGCCTTTCGTATAGGTGTTGCCTCATTTATAGACAACTACCAGAACTTTATTTCTGTCCTGGGGTTGCAGGATGAGCATGTACTCGTCGAGGATGATTTCACCGATTATCCGGACTTTGTTAGTCTTGCCGAGGCGTACCATGGATATCCGGCTACAAGTCTACAATGGCAACCTGTATCTGCAGCAAATCACGCCTGGTCGCAGAAGTCCGGAAACACAGAACTCCTTGCAACGACAGCTGATGCCCTCCGCGTCTGGGAGTATAGCAGTGACGGACCTACGAATGTGTCGAGTTATGTCGGGCGTTCGTCCAGCAATCCTGGGCACCATAGCTTGACAATGAAGACTGCTCTCTCCGGTGTACGTTGATTGCTCCGATCGAATAGTGCTCTCTGTGTGCTGACTCTCCCTACCTTTAGCAATCCAAAATACAAAGCCAGTCAACAGGAGCACCCTTGACCAACTTTTCTTGGAACGAAAAATCGCCCAGCCTCATCGTCACGTCATCAATCGACACAACTTGCACCGTCTGGAATATAGATACTTCTACCGCTATCACTCAACTCATTGCTCACGATCGAGAAGTGTATGATGTTGCCTGGCTTCCAGGTTCCACCGATATCTTCGTTTCCGTCGGTGCAGACGGCAGTCTTCGCGCCTTCGATCTTCGCGCCCTCGACCATTCGACCATTCTGTATGAAACACCCGCACCAAAGAATCTACCTCCTCCCTCGGTCTCTCCCTCATCTTCTGCACGACCCCCTACCTCGCCCCTTTTAAGAATCGCGTTTAATCCCCTAGACTCCAACTATATGTCCACTTTCCACATGGATGGCTGTGACATACAGATCCTCGACATGAGAAGTCCAGGTCAGCCCGTGATGGAGTTGAGGGGTCACATTGCTCCGATTAATGCACTTGGTTGGGGTTCGGCGGAACAACCCCTGCTTGCAACGGCAGGTATGCACTCTCACCCTCATGTTTACTACTATACTAATGTGTGTGCTATAGCTGACGATTGTCAAGTATTGCTGTGGGACATCATGGACCATGCCCAACCTGGCGCAGTGTCACCACGGACCACAAGTTCACGACTCAATTCTCCCCGCCCAGACACCAAAAAGAAGATCATAACGGACCCTGTCATGTGTTATACTGCCCCAGGTCAGGTCACCAACCTCGCTTGGTCACCATCGATTCAAGGGATGACACTTCCCAGTGGCCTCTCGACGAGTGCTGGAGAGTGGGTGGCGATTTGCTCGGGCAAAACTATCAAGGCGCTCAAAGTGTAGTTATGGCGATACACAGTCAGCTCTTGCTGACTTTGTTAGAGCATGCTAGGGCTCCTCCTGATGGCATATTTGTATATCAAGAATTTGTGATACCCATGTGCAGATGTCGGCTTGGACGTGTCATGATATGTATCTTTCTACGTACTTAGACCTAAGAGTCTTTCCTGTTGTTCTCGTTACAGTCTAAACGCCAGATTACCTCATTGATCCTCCGAATTGACGTGACCAAAAGAGCTAGAGTAACAGTAGGATGGGTCAAAATCCGCAGGGAGGCCAAGTGTCTGCAACTCACCAACTGGTGTGATCAACCATAACCCATTTAGGCCAATGAAGTATACCCAGAAGTACAAAAACTCAGACCGGCTATGCGGACAGCCCTGGATAATGGTCGTGCCATAGTATAGCGCATTTCCATACACATGTGCAAAGCACATCAAGGCTGTCCAGACATGACGCGAAGGAAACCGGTGCGCAGTCGCGACTCCTATATAGAAACACAAAGGGCCCCATACAAACTAAGGAGGGCATGGTTTTAGTCAATTGAACTGGTTCAATTGGTAGTGCAGAGTCCCGACGACTCACAGCTGTAATAGTCTCGATTGCAAGGACAAACGGATCGGATTGGAGATATCTAGAATCAGATTTTGCATATTCTTTCCATTCTTGAGAGATGAAATCTGTCAGCGATGCGAGTTTACGATGGTTCAGTACAAAATGACCTGAAGAGTGTCCCTTGAATCAGTGATGCGTCAGACATTGAGCTGGCACCAAACGCACCCTCGAAAAAAACATGAATGCATCCGCCTGGTTCATGCACATTAGCGCGGGGTAAGGCACGCAAAATAGCGAAACTCACAGGTGACGAACCATAGCGTCGTCAAGCGTTCCCGTAGTGTAAGTTTTCTCGGACCCAACCAATTGAACGTGATAATTGTTACGACGGACAGACAAATGAGCCAGGCCCCAATCAATTCAGCAGCTGAACGTGTATTTGGAGTATATCCCTGGAGGATAAGACTGGAAGGATGATATGGATGTGAGACGGTCATCATGGGTAATGCAACAAGAATCTTTAACGCCCAGCCCACCAGATTTATGTATGGCCCATAGAGTCAGGGGCGGTTGATTGACGACAGATTGTCCTGGAAAGGTCGGACGATATTCAGGTCTTCCAAGCTCGAGCTTGAAGATGAGTAGACAGCTAGGTGACGTGGTCATTGTTAGCTCTTTTTCGTTGGGGTTAACAGCCAGGAGTCTGTCCCAAGTCGCCTATCAACAGGCATGCTCGCGACATGGCAACATGATATTTATACTACATC
>QFDT01008671.1:0-11432 GCA_003315915.1 Macrolepiota dolichaula | reverse complement strand
AACATACCATTAACCAATGAGGGTATAAAAAACCAGAGAGGCAGGTCAAACCCTTGCCCTATGCTTGACCCACACAGGAGAGGCACTGTTGACCATGGACTGAAACATTGCCCACCAGTGGCAAATCGCTTGCCACGCAATATCTTTTCAGACAAGTGGCAGAATGATAGGCTTAACGCCAGGTCCAGCAGCCACTGGCAGGAGCAGGGAGATCATTATTGTGAATAGTCAGACTGCTCGAGCCAAACAATATCGCCATGTGACGAGCGGCGAGCAGTAGACCCTTGTTCACAAACAGGGAACTTTGCTTGTCAGCAGCGATCTACTCCAACCATACAGGATATACACTGATGTGGGCGGTAGGCTTAATGCTGTCCAAACAGAATAACGTTGCCCAAAGGCAGGAAACCGCTCCAAGCGGTAGCATCTCAGCGTAAAAGTGCAGTAAATCATTGCCGGGGGGCAGGAGAGGAGCGTGGAGGCCAACTGTAAAAGCGAGAACAGAGTGGTATCAGCATTAGTATGCAAGAAATGTAAGCAAGGGGTAGCACACCGGAAGGGAGCCTCCCAGTGCATTCAACAACCTGATAGTAAATGCGAGTAGCGTCAAGACAGGAGCTGTCGGCATCCTGCAAAGATATATTCATCGAGTGAGGTGTAAAAGAACAGATGAGAGTATTCGAGACTCAAAACCGAATGCAGGACCACCCAATCTTGGGGGGTTTATATATCCGTTCAGCAGCCTCCATTCGGGGATTTAGAACGCAGGCCGCCTCTGTTTAACGTATAAATATGAAAAGCACCGAGAGAAACCATCACACGCGTCTTCTTCAGTCTCCACTCGAGTTCCGGGTTGGATGAGACAAAAAGTTATATATCTCACTCGCAAGAGCTCCCATCCGCATCAAATTTTGACAACTCGCAGAAGGCATAGCTTTTAGCATTATATGTGCAGAGGATGTGAACACGACAAGAATTGTGGCTACAGTGAATTATTTATCACAGAGCGCCCAACAGCAGGGTACTTTTTGATATGCGGCGAGTATGACAAAAGTACAAGCGCATTAGGTATTCGTCTCTGTGATAGAATAATAGCAATTACACGTGTTCTCGTATGTGTGTAGGTGCTGTGGTATAAAAAGTCAAATATCTCCCCGATAACAGTGTTCTCTTTGATATTTCGATAGCACAAGGGGTAGCTAGCACGTAGCGTGATGTGGACAGGAATAGGAGCGGGGAGAGAACTGTAGTTGCCATGAGCTCGCCTATAAAGAAGCGCCCAATGACGAGCATGATTTTCGGCTCGTGGTAGTTGCGGTATTGAGGGCGTAGCAAGGACCGGACGATAATGGGCATATGACACAGCTGCAATTACACGTCTAGAAATCTGGGGGCCGCGACAAGTCCAGTTCGCGTCAGTTTGGGAACGTCCATACGTTAACTATTCTGCTATTCTGCTTGTGTTTGGACTCCCCCAAGAAACGTCGTGGATAGGTGTGGCGTGAAGATTCCAAACGCAAACGGAGCGTGTTGTGGCTATGCTGCTGTTGCTGCTGCTACCAACCCAACTTTTTAGGAGCCATGTCAGATAATTCACGGAGCCATGAATTCAAAAACAAGAGAACCGTGCCTATCCTTATGTATCAATATTCACCAAGAAATTGTGTGTAGGGTCCCGACGTCATTCCCTAGCCCTCCAACGCTTCCGCCTCCCAGGCACTCTCTGGCAACATCCCAGCAAAAAGTACACCTCCCACTGTCATGAAACTCAACACGAAATAAACCGCATAACCACCCATCCACCCTTTCTCTATTGACAATCCCAACAACGTATTCGCAAATGCCGGTCCAAGAAGTCGAGAAAATCCAACAACCAGCTGCCCGATTCCATTAATACTGCCCAAGGAATGTTTGCTCGGCGCTGATGACGTGATGTATATGAACAGACATCCATATCCGAAATCATGGATGGAAAAGAGAATAAACTGGAGCACAAGAAGAGTGTACATGATAGCCTGCGACTTCGTGTGTTGGTGGACTTGCCAGTCGTTGGCATACATGTTCATCAATGGAAACAGTAAATATATGGGTATCGTTGCGAAAATGGCATATTTGAGGACCCTGCGCAAGCCAAATCGGCGGACCAAGGGGCCCAGGAATAACGCTTGTATGACAGCGTTGAGGAAGCCAAAGAAGGCGAGGATGGAACCGATCCGAATAGGTTCGAGAGCAAGACCACCAATTGAGATTGGCATGGCCAAGAAGAGAGGCTGGATGGCCAGGTATGTCACAGTCAGAAAGGAAAGGACGGCGTAATTGGATATTGAGATAATGACACGGGACGTTAAGAGGGTACGGATGGGAGGTGTGGGTTGGGATCGAGTAGTCGTCCCAACAGGGGTGGAACTGTCACGTTTGTGGGGAAGAGTCTATGAGGTTTTCATGAATTTAGTTGGGTGTCCAAGTATCCATCGAGGTACTCACTTCGCGGAGGTAAACTAAGGCAATTAGGAATGTGAGGGATGATACAAGTGCTATGGTGGCACATGGCAAGAGGTAGGGGAATTCCCTCCAGAGTTTTCCGGAGAACATGTGAGGAAAGTGAAAATGAGGGCTTGAAAGCGCACCACCGACGAGAGGTCTACCCAGGATTAACCCAGTATCAATGCTCAAGAAGTGCACATCCTTACCCAATAGACACTCCCAGCGACCAAGGTACATTCAATAGCGCGAATCCATCTGCCCTGTTCGTGTCATCGGTCATCTCCCCTATGGCAGTCTTTGTTACGGCTGTGAAACTATTGAACCCCCCTAAGATGCAACGACTAGTCCATTGCTTTGAGTAGACCACTTTGACAAGCGTAAATAAACAAACCTGACAACTACCATCCAGAACGTCTTTGACATTCCGAGAAGTAGCATTGAGCTGATCACAGCAGCACAACTGAGAAGCAAAACAGGTTTTCGACCGAAATAATCTGAGATGCGGCCCCAATATACGATCATGATCAGAAAACTCGTGGTTCGACCCGCTTCCTGTATAGTATCAGCAAGTATATCGGCATAGGCAGGGGGGGGAAACAACCATAATGCTCGCATAATATGGTACCTTTGTGTTATCTCCACCAGTAAGAGAGAGCAGGAGCTTGGACATCGTCGTTCAGTGGTGAGTTTTCAGCTTTCGCATACTGGGACATACCTCATTGAGGAAGGGGACCAAGACGTAAAGTGCTGCAGATCCGCAGAAACTCAGGAGCAGGATAATAGAGATTTGCTTGAGAGGTAACGGTGTGCGTTTCGCGTCATTCTGTGCACCATTGCACGAGAGGAGGGGCGTTTGCTCGTCGTGGGTGGTGGGTTCGTCGGCCATAGAGTCTGCAGCACCATGATTCCCACCGTCCGCTAAAGAAGCAGGCAACTTGCAAAAGCTCGAAGAGGAAGTTGCGATCCAACGCTCAAGCGCTCAAGCGAGAAGCCGGTAAACACCGACTAAATCAACACACTTACATCCCTATCAGTCATAATTATATTAACAATCAGACCTCTCTGGAATCCTCAACATTCGGAGCGCTTTGGAAAAATATTCATTGAAAAACCCAAAGCTCTCAATATCAGTTAATGTTTGTGGCTAGATGCCGATATAATTACCTAATTGATCACACTGCGACCAGGTGGGGAGTACCTAAGCTCGTATATGATACTCGCTCTAAATATGATGGATTACTGGTTGAACAATACAGCATGTACATAGAATAGGTACACAAAACACAAGACAATAAATAATATGCAATGTCTAGAAAATGGGACAAGTTCAAAATCACAACTTCGCAAGTCCAGAAACCGGGTAAAGTTTTGCCACTTCCTCTGCTACATGGTCGTGCATTTTATAGGAGTTCATCTCGTTCACTAAATCGGAAGTTCAGCTCGTTGTCAACTGCGGCTTAGAGCCAGAAAACTCACCAGTCAGCATTCCTTCTTTGGCTTTCAACTCCACTTCGGGGGCTGTCAGACTCGTAAAGCCGATCCTCTCGTTGAGGTTTTCAGTAGCCCTCGCGCTTGCCATTTGCACCCGAGTTGCTCGAGGCTTCCGGATTGTCTGGTAGAGCTCCAAACCAGCATTGATGTCATTGGTGAAGCGGGCATATTTGCGCGAAAAGATGATTCCAAGAGCAGCTGCGTCCTCGATGGCCTGGCAAGCACCTTGAGATTGATGGGGCATCATAGGGTGAGCTGCATCGCCAAGAATACAAGTCTGGCCCTTGTACCAGTGCTGTGGAGAGCGTGAGCAACACGATAACTAATTGGTACAAAGATACCGACTTACAGTGTACGGCTGGTGCACATAAAGGCGCCATGGCATTCTTTCGATAGAGTTCAAGAGGAGGTCTCGGCAATTGGGGTCGAGCTTGTCGTAGGCACCCTGAAGAATATCACTGACTGGAACTTGCTGGAACGTGAAGCCTTCCTCATGGTGGTTGGTGAGTTCGGTAGGCATGAAACCTGTAAATCGTATTAGTATGGGGATGGGCAGTATGGTAATCCGCTTACAGTAGAAGGAGACGACCTCGCCTCCAGAACAGGGAGACATGACAATTTTGAAGTACTTGGATCGCCCACTCTTGCATGGCATACCACCCCAGAATTGTCTAAATTGATCACTTAATGAGCCATCATATAGGAGTGTAAATCAACTCACATGGCTGGCTGATAAGCGTAGTCAACAAGACCGAGCCTCTTGATCTCTGAAGTCGAGACGTTGCAACGGTAGCAAGTCTGTGGCGCAGACTTGATGTCCGGCACAACGCCAATGTTCTTACGGACGGCAGACTGAACAGTGGTCAGCAGACGAAATGATATCTAGTATACAGGAACGCACCCTAATTCCATCAGCGCCAATGATGAGATCCGCCTGGATTGTCCGCCCGTTCTTGAAGGTAACTGTATTCTTCTCGTAATCAACAGTGTCACATCTGAATGGCATTCAGTGAATTTTTCACAAGTCCAGGAGACAATGATCACATACATGTGGTCGATGTAGACCTTGCACGGTGTTCCGAGCCCTTCTGGTGATGTAGCCGTCTTGAGGAGAGTCGCATGCATGTCCTGCCTGTGGAGCATGTTGTAAACATTTCCCCACTCCCTCTCGTAGCCTTCTAGGTTATAGTCATTCAAGATTTTCCCGGTCTCCCAATCCCTCATGATGAGGTTCATGAGAACCACAGGCTTCATATCTGGGATGTCGACTTCCCATTCTCGAAGCCACTGCGTGCCGTTGGCAGCACAAGATATCGAAGCGCCAACTTCAACATTAAAATCTCTACGTTCGTAGATGTCGACTGACCAAACAAAATAAGCAAACGAAGTTCAAGCCTGTGAATCGCAATATCTTCACCTGTATGGCCTGCCCTTCTCAGGGCAACCGCAGCGGACAGGCCTCCAAGACCACCACCAATAATAGCGATGCGCAAAGATTTGAATTCAGCATCTTCAGATGCAACTTTCGTGTTGGTTGCAAAATTGTCGTAAAAGACTGCAGAGAAAGAAGAGAGGATGCTGCCCATGTTGCTGTAGATGAGTGAGACGGTGTTGATAGTGAAAATGGGGCTGAAATCCCATCGTATATGTAGTCAACCATGCCCGCCAGTGCTTCGGATTTCCTGAGCTCGGCCGTGGGACGGTGTTGGTGGTGGGCTATGTTCAGACTTCAGAGCCTTTCCGCGTGCGCCGCCAAGAACATTCATTCACATCACGTGTCATTGATGCAGTCAATATTTCTGTCAATGTAAATCCTACTGCAAATAAATTAGTGCCGGCAGGGCCCCAGACACGGTCCAGGTCATCAGGCCACACGCCCGGGCGTAAGGAGACTCCTGTTTGAAATTGCTCTCGGCCGCCAACATATCAATAAACATGCATCGCATCGCATTACGACAACCACAGGTTGGATTAGTATCTCAAAACATGCATCATCTCATGTATCGTCAACCCCAACCATCCTATGGCAATAAACCAACCGAAGCTATGCCTTCCGTTGTCAAGAAGCATAACAAATTCCGTACCCGTCCATCTAGCCTGTCAACCGACAGACCCAATACTTTATATTGTATTTTAAGAAGCTTCGCAGCCAACCCTCCAGCTTGTGCAAACCCATTGACGCCCCATAAAGATCGCCACATCAGTACCGGAAAATTGATGTACATGTAAGTGCACCCCATACCTCTAGAGAGGCCAGGAAGGAATGCTTGGACGAGAAAGTTAGGACAGCCATAGGGGCCAAGGATGCATCATGAGTGATTGGAGGATTAGAGACTGGTGCACGTTGGCACCGGAGCAAGAGCGGTTGTGTGAGAACGAGAGCGTTAAAGATACAAAAAGGATGCAATAGAAGTGACAAATAAATGGCAATATCAGGTTGTCTCCACAAGCGCCAGAACGGGTTTTTGAGGATATACATCCTAAGACACCCCTGTAGCGGAAGCAGGGAGGAAAAAGAAACAACTCTCATGGCTGGACTACGCAATTTTTCTACGCCGCGAAGGATCCAGAACAAATGACCCGGGATATAACATCACGCTGGACTCGCACTCACAGGCAGTATCACGGTCACAACTGGCCTCCGCTTCGTCCTACCTGGAGCTGTAATGCCGCACGACATATCTCCCACCAGACACGATTACCAAAACACAGAGATGTCACACAATCACTAGCCTGAAACCGAAAGGTTATGTTGATCAATGAAGGAGATCAAGTAACGCATTTGTAATCCAGCTGGTACGCATTCACCCGTACCTTATCCGTAATGTTATCGAGTTTCTTCTCATCCGGCTTCAATATGGTCGGAGGATGGCATTAACCGCTAACAAGAAGCCTGAAGTAGGACAGATGGAATATCAAGTTTTAATCAATAAAAAAACCTTTGCTGTTCCCCATCCGAGTCTCAAGTTTTTAAGTGTCGCGGCGGATTGCGACTATGTGCCGCCTTATATATAGAGAGATTGTCAAAAGACCTTCGAGTGTCCACGTATGTCCAGAAGCTTACTAAGCCCTTCGTTGCCATCAAGCCCATTTCTTTCTCCGGCCGTACTTTACGTGTGTATATTTGCTCTATTTATCTCTCTTGCGAGATGGACCGTGGTGTCGAGTTGGGGGCGGGCTTGGTCGGTGTAATTGCGATACGGCAACAACCGTGACAGATCGTCAAGCTGCTGAACACATGATATTGGACCCATACATCACCAAATATATCCCTTTATCCCACCTCTTCTAATCCCAGAAACAGATACGGAACAGATCTGACTGGCCTGGCATGCCGATTTCCCAGCGTTTAGGACGCCCCGAGAGTTATGACAGTTACAGCGATTCGAGTGCCGATGATAATTCTCTACCTTGTATGATTTCTTTCGTTCTATGAGGCCTACCTGTCAAAAGTGACATAATATGAATAGTCAATTATGGGGAACTCACGCATCTAGGAAAGAACCTATTGACCAACACACAAGTTCATAAAGATGGGCGTATCGATCTCTCAGTTGCACTGGAAACAGATCCACCGGATCTTCCTAGTGATTATGCGCGACCTGTGACTGAATTTGCGGTCGACTCAAATTGGAGAGAATATCCTCCCATGAGCATTGTTATCATGATCGTTGGGAGTCGAGGTGCAGTTGTTGCCTGGAATATCTGGAGTATGAATAATGACGGCTTGTCGTAGGCGACGTGCAACCATATGTTGCGCTAGGGAAACGGCTAAAGGAAGACGGACACCGTGTTCGCATCGCCACCCATGAAGCCTTTCGTAAATTTGTCACAGATGGGCAATTGGAATTTTTCAACATAGGAGGTGATCCACACGACCTCATGAGCTATATGGTCAAGAGTAAGAAGAGTATTCACACATCGATAGCTAGCCTCAAACTGAGGTGCCTGCTTCCTAGATCCCGGTTTGTTCCCCGGTATACGATCGCTTACTAACGGCGATATCATGAAGAAGAGGGCTATGTTGAAAGAAGTATGTTGTGCGATTTGGCTTTGCTAGAGCCTTCAGACCAACGTAATAGATGATCCATGGCTGCTGGGAGTCATGCCATGCCACCGGGGACGCTGGAACGGCTTTTGTTGCTGACGCTATCATTTCTAACCCTCCCGGATTTGCACACTTTCATTGTGCGGAGGCACTCGGAATACCCCTCCAGATGACCTTTAGTAAGGCTGTTGAACTCCACACCTGAAATAGCCTATATTTATTTTTATCCCGTCTAGCTATGCCCTGGTCAGTGTTGGACGTATTCCATCCATGATTTACCCCAATCAATATCATTCAGGAGCCCAACAACAGCATTCCCTCATCCACTAGTCAACATCACCAGCAGCAATATAAAACCTGGCTTAACGAACTACTTGACCTACCACATGGCCGACCTACTGACTTGGCAAGGGTACGTTGAGAACACATCTACAAACATTTAAGCATGAACATTACAATAGCGTCGGGGACGTCATCAACAAATTCAGAATGCGAATCTTAGATCTAGATCCGCTCGATGTTCGTACGGGGCCTGGTATTGTGGAAGATCTAAAGGTTCCGTGGACATACTGCATCAGTCCAGCTCTAGTGCCAAAACCTGGGGATTGGAAGAACAACACTGGTGAGTTGACCCCGAGAGGAGGTTAGTCAAGGACTCAGATCACCCCCCTTCAGATGTCGTCGGGTTCTACTTTCTTGATTTGGCGACAAAATATGAGCCACCAACTGATTTGGCCGAATTTCTCAAGGCTGGAGAACCCCCAATCTATGTTGGGTACGACTGCTCGGCTGCACCTAGGATCGTGCTAGTTTTAACTTTCGTAGATTTGGATCCGTCGTTGTTGACGACCCACAGGCCATGACGAGTATGACCAGATGTCCCTTCAATAATATTCAGCATTGTAACGATTTCATCTAGAACTCATTTTTGAAGCAACTGCCCAAGCTGGTGTACGAGCACTGGTATCAGCTGGATGGGTACGTATTTGATTATGCTTCCTCTATTGTGCGAATTCAAATTCGAATTGTAGGGTGGGTTGGGTGGTATTGCAGTTCCGTCACACATATTTATCCTCGGGAACATCCCACATGACTGGCTGTTTGACAAGGGGCGCGTTTCAGCAGTCGTACATCACGGCGGTGCGGGGACTACTGCTATCGGTTTATCTAAAGGGCTCCCCACTGTTATCGTCCCATTTTTCGGCGATCAGGGGTTTTGGGGTGTGTTTTGACAGTCGCAACCATGGGCTTGGTGACACTTAACTAAGAATATAGGGAGTATGATACACAAGGCTAGAGCTGGGCCGGAACCTATCCCGCACAGGAAACTAACCATGGCAAATCTGAGGGATGCAATTAAATATTGCATCGGGTACGAAGCGAGGGAGGCTGCAGGGAAGATAGCAAAGCAGATCCGTAATGAGGTAGTTTCCCATCTTTTCGACAACATTTTGTGTTGTGATAATCCCCGTGCAGAATGGTGTCGAAAAAGGTGTACAGAGCTTCTATCAACACCTCCCGCTTCTGAACATGCGTTGCGACCTTGACAGACGCCGGTTAGCAGTTTGGTGGTCCACTCGTCATGCAAGTACCTCATACTGGTGAATTTGAGGGTTTACTAATGTTATTGGTGCAGTGTCTCAAATTGAGCGCCTTTGCTGCCCAAACCTTGATACACGCTGGACTCATTGACGTAGAGGAGCTTGATCTCCACCGTGAGTTTCGTAGTATCAACAAATAGACCTCAAAAAACAATACGAATAGGAACTAAGGAATACCCATCCTTGATGCGCGGAACCAATTCCGTACTTGGGAGCATAACAGGTGCTGCAGACAGCATGATGTATGTGTCTATACTTGCTTCTTGAATCACTCGTGAAGTTTCTTTCCAGGTCTCCCGTGAAACAAGCAGTAGGAACTGCTGTTGCTGTACCACATGGTCAGTAAACTACCCGTATCCTTGCACTTGACGGGTACTGAGGCACGCTACTGGGATAGGAATTTTGAAGCTCGTGTCCTCCGTTTCCGCTTCTATCGCTTACGGGAAGTCAACTCAGGAACCAAAATCGAAAGGTTCACCGAAACGATCAGGGAGCAAGACGGAGGATAAGAAAGAAGGCAAGCAATCCGAGGCGCGTAGGGTAAAGTTGATATATATTCCATTCACATTATCCACTGTCTGATGGTCGTCAGGGGCCCCTGGACGGATACCATGACAGAATTATGCAGCTTGTTCAGCACGGAAATTCTTCAATAACACAGCGGAGAGAGGTCAGTAATTCTTGGGTTAGTTGAAAGAGATCTGATTAACCCTCTTGTACTCCCTATCACAGGGTACACGTGAATATATCAAAAGCAGGGCAAGACAGGGTTTGTTGCGTTGGATCTCTGAGTCTTGGACTTACGTTGACGACCTATGTTAGTGTATCAATTTACTCAGTCTGGTGTGAAGCATGTCGCCAAAACACCTGTCCAGAGGGTTGAGCAACAGCGCCGTAAAACACGGATTCAAGAGGGTTTGGACGCGTGGAATAGCAGCGGGAAGGATCAGAGGGCGCAGATAATCACGGCATTCAATAAGGCCAAGAGCAACTTGGTAGAGCGAAGGTCCACTTATGTTGACGCCGCCAAAAAGGTCCTTGTGCAACAACAGCCCTTGAAGGAAACGTCTGGAACGACCGACACATTCTCGAGTAACGAATCAGGCTTCGCAGGACAAGACAAAATTGACTGGGATGCCGTATTTGAAAAAGATCTTGCACTGGCGATGAATATGTCTATGAAGGATATACAAGCGAATGATCCACGGTCTTAATCAGATGGTGCTATCTATGGTGTACAGTAATGGTACATATAAATATACAAAAGCAACGTGATAGACCCAATAAAATTAATCATCATCAATCTCCATGGCGGTATCAGAATCAATATCCATCTGCTTTTCATCCCCCTTCTCACCATCGGATGTTCCATTGGATCTGGTACCAGGAATAGCGGCATCCGAGGGTGAAGGGGCGTCCACTGGAGTCGCAAATTCCTCAATGGGTGTTGGGGTTTCAGTAGGTGTGGCAGGCGTTGACTCATCCACAGTCTCCTGCGTCGTAATACTCTCTCTGGTCGCAGCTAAAGCCGCCGCCCGTCCTCGGCCTCTTGCTCGGCCCCTTCCGCGACCTCTGCCCCTTCCTCTACCTTTTCCTCTAGGGGGAGGCGGAGGAGCATCGCCGTCATCGACATTCGGTGTTGATGTAGGGCTCGTGTCCCTTTCTGCTACTAGTGCGGCAGCGGCAGCAGCAGCTCGTCCACGCCCTCGCCCCCTTCCCCTGCCACGCCCTCGTCCACGCCCACGTCGTCCGCGAGTGACGGGGGGTGCTTCATCCGCGTCGTTGTCATCGTCAGCGTCGAAAAATTC